>JAVKPL010001463.1:0-165000 GCA_032173675.1 Gastrolobium villosum | reverse complement strand
AAATTTGAAATTTGACACCTCATCTGAGAGCCGTTAGATCAAAAAAAAAAATCAACGGCTCTGATTTGTAAGCATGTGACACCGTTGATCTTACCTCATCTAACGGCTCTCAGATGAAGTGTCAAATTTCATATTTGACACCGATGTCAAAGGATCCTACCTCATATATATATATATATATATATATGGGGCTGGATATATTTACCATCAAAAAAGTTTACCACATTTACAACCAACCTAATCTCCCTTAATTTCCATCAATCTAATGGTTATAATTTATTGAGTTTGTTGGGAATTAATAAATAACTAATAAATGCGATCCAATAAATTATAACCGTTAGATTGATGAAAATTAACAGTAATTAGATTGGTTGTAAAGGTGGTATACTTTTTCGGTGGTAAGTATATCCTTCCCTTGTGTGTGTGATTGGTTGATAGTAATTGGATAAGTAATTGGTTGATAGTAAATTTTTTTAGTAGTAAGATATTTCCTGTCATATATATATATATATATATATATATATATATATATATATATATATATATATATATATATAGTAGGGATATGATCTTTTCACACTAAAATCTAACTGTTGCACTATTAGAAAAGTCTCAATTTTCGACGAAAAATATTCCGTCGAAATTAAAGATAGAAATTACAGAAAACGTATTTCATCGAAGTTTTTGACGGAAATAATATTCCGTCAAAACTTTTAATAAAAATATATGTTAAGACAAATTATATTTATGAATTTTTCAACGGAAATTATATTGAGAATTAATAATTAATTAATAAGTAGACCCAATAAAGGGTTCATTTTTTTGCAGTGAACTCAGATAATTAATTTGCAGTGAGCCCAAAATGATGTTGTTTTGAGACGAAAATTAAAGTGTATTTGTAATTTTAATTTATTCCAGGATTATAATAGTAATTATCATTCTCATTTTTTAATCTTTCAACCCTAAAATGACGTTGTTTTGGGGTGAATGCAGACACTATAGAAACATTTTTTCTACCCAATAAATTATAAGTGTTAGATTCATGAAATTAAGGATTAAGATTTAAATTATAACTGTTAGATTCATGAGATTAAGGATTAAGATTTGATGTCAAATCTTTTAGCTAGTTTGATACCGGTATCAAAGGATTCTGCCCGTACATATATTTAATAAGTGTTCATCTATTCAAGTGTTTGTGTATTAATTAAGGGTTATATTTATCTCATTTTACATGAGATAAGTAATTTTCCTACACACACAAAAAAGGTGGGTCCCATCACTCTTTTTTTCTCTCTCCTCTTACATGTGAGTCCCACTTATAATTTTATCTCTATAATATGAGATAACTACTCTCCTACAACATAAGAAAAATATTTCTCATTAATTAAAGTGACAAGTGAACTAGAGTTGCACACAAAACAGTAAATTAGTGGGTATTGAATATGAGAAAAATGTACGTGATTGTAAAAAATATTTAAAGTTGTGTCATTTTAAGTGAGAGAAAGAGAGTAGGGATAAAAAAAGTGTGGGTCTCACTTCTTTATGAGAATGAAATGATATAAGTTATGTCATTTAAAAGGACAAACATTTTTCCCATTAATAATCGCATCCAAGAGGTACAAAGGTAGAACTTAATGTACAAAACTTTCAAACTTTTTTTTTTTTTTTTTTGTGTGTTAAAGGAGTCATCCATGGTAAAAATTTACATGATATGTTCATGTGAAAATTTTTTGAGATCTAATTATCATTAATGAAATAAGTGAGATCTAATTATCATTAATGAAATAAGAAATAAATATAAAAATTTCACATCACCCTCTCATATAAAATATTAACACGAGAGGATTCACTCCAGGTGTTAAATGAGAAAGAAAGTATAATTATATGTCAAAGTATGGACGTGAATTTTACGCGTCATTATCTTTAAATTTTTGCAATTTTGCAAAATGATGAGAATAGACAGTTTTTTAGACTCAAATCCGTGAAAATAAAATAAAATAAGCATATGTATGTAAAGCTAATTTACTGAAAGAAACCATTCCTTTTGGGTTGAAAACAACATAGACAGTTAAATCTTAACAATTTAACCTAGATCTTAATAAACAATACACTGTCACACCGACAGTTAAAAATTGACATGACTAGACATAGAATCATACAGTTTCTTAAACTTTCCTGTATTCCTTTATTGTGGTCCATACTTGTAATTAACATGCAATCCTAATTGATCCTTCTGCAATTGCATCTGATCTCTCCCTGGTTCCCAGTAAGAGGCTTCATGTTACCCATCTTGATCATGGAAGTTTTAAAGTCTCTAGCAAAAGCTAATGGGCTCCTACCATATAACTGCACCAATTTATCACTTTGACTGCCTTGTCCCTTGAACAGTTCTTGATCAGAATGCAAGAGGCCCTTTTTCTGCATCAATGCTGTATAGTATGTAGTGTCAACTCTTGCAGGAGTGACATCCAATGGTTCTAAATTGTTATCTCCTCCACTTCGAGGGCATGTCTTCCTCAAAGATGCTGCAAAGTTGGGGTTTATGTTGGTTTCATTGTAAATCCTGTTCCGGTATATAGTGCACCTGGCAAATCCAATGGTGTGAGCACCAGAGAGGGCTACAAGGTCTTGCAAGTCCAATCCATGAGAATTGAAGTTAGAAATAAGCTGTGAGAAGCTGAAAGTTGGAGCAGGAAGATTGGAATTTGCAGCAGCCTTGCTTGCAGTTCTTGCATCTTTTCTTCCCAACAACACTTCGTACCAAAATTGTTGACCTCCCAACTGTTATTGTGACAGTAGAATTTTATGTAATTTTTCATATTTTTGCATATAACCAATTAGAACATGTGAGAAGGAGGAAATGTATCCTCTGTGACGTAATCTTAATCATTTATGGATAAATCAACTATTATAATTCACTTTTTATTTTAGGATTTTATTACTCTCATTTCACTGCAGCAGAGAATAAATTCTCTGTATCTGACCTATCCTAAAAGTGGAGTCCACAAAATAATGAAGAGATAAAAAAAATTCAAGGTGGGGCCATCAAATATTGTGTCCACGAGAATAACCAACTTTATGCACGAAAAGGAAATGTTATTAAAACCGATCCGGTCATTGACCCGGTCGAGATACTAGGTCACTGGTTCAACTAATGAGTTACTGGTTCAACCGCATGACCCGGTAATTATATGTAATTTTATATTTATATTAAAAAATTATAAACATACTCAAATATCCAAAAAAATGATAAAAATTTCAAATATTTTACTATAAAAAATAATAAATCACATATTATTATCCAATAAAGGATCAAACAAAAATATAATGATCGTGATACGGGGCTTTAGATTCAGAAAATGACATCTCTAACTATAAATCAAATCAAAAAAAATTGGATAGTGTATAATTGAGATAATATTAATGTTGTAAGCACATAACTTATGTAAGTCAATAAGTAAAAAAATATTCACATGTGTTCATTATGATTTTTTTTAAAATAAATAATTTGAAAAAAAAATTTGGGACCGGGCCGTGTCACCGGTTAAACGACCGAGTCACCAATTTTCATGAAAATTGATCAGGTCAGACCAGGTCATAATGCATGGCCGGTCCGTTGTTTCAACCGGAACGGTTATATGACCGGTTTATCGGTTCCCGAGTCAACCCGGTCAGGTCGGTTAGAAAACAATTTCCCCCTGCTATTTTAATATATTCTTTTGTAAACTTTGATTTGTCTATAAATAACTTAGATTGTCTCATGTTACCTAATGTCATATGAGAGGATAATGAGATTTGTGTAACACTTACTATGGCTACAGAATCACGAGCTGCTATGGCTAGGATATCTGCACATGACACCACATGGTGTTTGCAAGCTTTGTCAACGGCTGCTTTGATTTCATCAACCACAGAAAAACCTCTAACTGAATTAATATTAGGAAATGCTGTCTTCTCCCCAATGAAGTTTTTGGTGTCATCTAGCAGAACTGATCCATCACAGCCCTGTTTCAAATATTCATATTTCAGTAAATTACATTATAATGGAAGAGACATGTTCATATGATCATGTGTATGTTATCTTGGTTCTTACACTACAACAAAAATGTTATTTAGCCACATTTAAAAATGTGGCAAACATTGATAAAAAATGTGGCTAATTAGCTTTACCACATTTTAGTTAAATGTGGTTAATAGTGGTGTTGCAATAATTTAACCACATTTTTTTATTCACTTTGCCACATTTTGACAGAGTGTGGTAGCCTAATTTTAGCCACATTTATTAGTAATTTAGCCACTTTATAAATGTGGTTAAACTGTATAATTTGCCACAATAAAAAAAATGTGGCTATTTATATCTGAAACTTTTTTTAGCCACATTCATCATGAATGTGGCTAAATATATGAATTTTTTTAATTAAAAATATTTCAAATTTAATAAAATTACATCAATAAAGAAAATAATATTAAACATAGCTCATGCAAAATAATAAACATGGTAAAACGTGAACCAAACTCTAATTCCGATATCCAATTTTGGATATATAAGTTTTTTTATTGATATTATTGAAAAATTTATACAAGACTTATAAAAAAATAGGACAATGTTAAGTCACATTATGATGGACGGTACTAGAACACAATTGCATCAGGGTCTCCATATGAAAACATGGAGAAAAAAAATCAAAAGAAAAACTTATTCACCATCCGGTCCATACCAGAAATAGATTCTGGCCCAACTCTGGTTTTTTTTTTTTTTTTTTTTTTTGCAAAATTGAACATAAATGTGTACATGATCATGGAAGGTTCTGCCACTCCCAAAATCAGCAAAGGTTGACCACTAATGATTGAGTGTATATTGCCGCATATAGAAGTGGATAGCAAGGAATTTCAGGTCTTGCTAGTGTTGTCTATGGTTTGTGGGTGGATTGACTCTTGTTTGTGCTGCTTCTTGCATTTACTTGTGCGTTAAGCCTGCTACTTTTTTTGCTGAGTTTTTGTTGTCCTCTGGATTGGTTTTTAAGGCCACTTGGTTGCTGCAAGATGGGTTTTCATTGTATACTGATGATTTTGGATTCAAATGGTGTGAAAAGATTTCACTTTTGTCCCCTCTAAAGGAGAGTGTTGATGTGCACTATGAACTTGACGAGAATAGTTTGAGGGGTGTTACTTTGATGAATTTCCTGTTCACTGTGCATGCCATTGTGGTGCTGGTTTTGGCTGTTGGATTGTTTGGGTTGTTGGCAAGTAACCTGAACTTGAGATGTGGGGAGCCAAAGGGGCCATTGCTAGCTGAGCTTGAATCCACGAGTATGCAGATGGGTGCTCTTCCTGAACTGGAAATGGAGTGAAATGTAAATGATTTTGATAGAATCAAAGAAGGAAAAGTGTGCAATGTGAATCCATGGTAGGCAGTGCTTACTCATTGCAAACCTTAAGAACGTTGACTCGCTCCACTCATTCCTCTTCGTTCAGAGCTGCACAAAAAAGATCAAAATTCAATAGAAAATTGCATCAAAATCAGAAGAAGAAAAAAATTAATAAAAGGGAATGATGGAGAAAATAAAAGTTTTGATAGCGAAAACATGCAGAACAGCAGTGAGATCGGTCATGTTGATGGTTTCCATGTCCATCAACATGTTAGGGACCCAAAAGAGTATTTACTCAAAAATCAATTAGTTGCTATACTTTAATTAAAAAAAACTCTTTCATTTGATGACTTATAACATTTATCTGCATATCTTATGCTACTTCATAATATAATGTATACTAGAGAAAAAAAGGACCATATAAATTTATAACTTGAGGTTATAAGCTTTCATGAGTAGAATGCATTTCCATAATATATCAACAATGGAGGGAGCTGTGAACAAATAAGAAAATAAGTAGGTTAGCTATAGAATATGACCAAGATCTATGTTACATCAGTTTCCTAATCTGATAAATACAAAAGGAAAGCGTAAAGAACTTGAAACCAACTTCTATGACATGTCTATTCTAGGCATCAACAAAATTTCACAGTGCTTTCTTTCAAGATAAATGAAAGATATAGCGGATAAAAGAATAGTTTAATGTAAAATATATGGAATTGATTCTTAGGCTACGTTTTATTTTTATCTTGAATTAAAATGAATATGTTATTTACTCTCCCAACTGAATTCCTATCAAATTAAGGAAAAAGAATGTTCCATGAAAAGAGACTAAATTTGAAGCTATAGATAGTAACATGTACCTTGATCCTGAATCATTTCGGCAAGTCCTTTGTGGTTCTCAATCCTGAAGTTGTCCAATGGAGTGACTTGGCTGATAAAAATAATAGAAGAAGCTCTCAAGTGTAAAGGTATGCTCTGTTCTTTCAGCATCATTATCAAGTGTTGTATCACCTTGTTTGTACTTTTCTAGGATTTCATTCACAGTTTCAGTATATTGAACTGGAATGGATAAATCAAGCAACCTCTCAAGAGTAGATATTTTTCGTCCAAGAGATAACAATAACCAGAAGGTTCAACATAGAAACAATAACCACTGCAATGAAATTCTGTGTCAACACAATTGTCAGAATCAAGCAAAAGCAACTTTTACATCCACAAGTTAAAGGGGAAAATAATTTTTTTAAGAAAATTAACCAATTACCTGGTACAACATCAAGAGCAAGCCTGAAAGTCGCACGATCGAACCAAATAGATCAATAAGCAAGCATCAATCAAAACCTAAATAGGGTTAAAGAAAAAGATCATATCTAAAATTGAACCTCTTCAATCTTGGAGAGATTGAGTTGATCGAAGACAGAATCTCAAATCTGCCGACGAAAAAGAGGAATCCATTATCCCAATGTGGGTGGCCATTTCTCTGATTGCATAAAGAACTAAGAATTATCTAAGATAGATTATAAGAATGAAGATCTCTCAGTTGTAGTGGCTAAGAATCCATTTATTTTGTTTTATCTAATAACTAACTTTGAATTCTGAGAGTTGTACAATTTAATACTCTCTTTTTTTAAATAAAAAAAAGTCACCCTGACATTAATTTTAACAAAGTGTTTTATAATCTTAAAAATATCCTTAAGTAAATATATACTTTAAAAAAATTTGTGTTTTACAATATTTGTAAAACAAAATAATTAATTTATGACATAGCAGGAAACAACTTTTCTTTATTTCTCTTCCCGTTGGGATATCATACACTTCTTCCGAGCAAAGCCTCAAGATAGAACATTCTTACAAACCATGAAAAGGGTTCTACTTTCCATCTCATTGATATATCATATCTTTCTCCCCTGCAAAGCCTCAAGTTAGAACATTTGTTTCAATTTTAACAGATATATAACTTAAATATGTATCTATGACAGTTAATATATCAGAATTTCTTTTCTTTCTGAAAATAAAATTTTCCATCAAAGCACCGCTCAACACGAACTCAACTGAAAGTCTTAAACACTAACCTTTTGCCTTATGCTGCTCTCTTGTGCTTAAGCGGCTTGATATGCTCCACAATATAACTGGTAACTTCTTTCAAGGTAGCCTTCCTTTTCTCATTATAATAAATGTGGTTAACTCCATGTGGCTATAGATCGTATTTTTTGTAGTGCATAGAACACAACGATATACTAACATGAACTGCAAGGTATTTGACAGCAGGAACAATGGCATGACAAGCATTTTAAGTCTAAGAACCCAATTCTCTGAGCAAGTGAACAGTATCACCTTTTATATTTAGTTAATTAAAAAAAATGTGTTGTATATTATCATTTATAATCATCTTAAGATATTTATTACAACAAACAAAAACATTGCATTTTTTTTATAAATAAAAAATACATTGTTAAATGCACGGTTTTAAATCCCCAAACCCCTTTCCCCCCAATAAATAAATAAATAAATAAATAAATAAATGATACTTGAAACATTCATACTCAGAACTAAACATAAATAATTGAACTAAACACTCCAAACATATTTGTTAGCCAAAGCTATGTCTTTCCCTGCTTCTATTGCAGCAACTGTTGGCTAATAATAATGAGAGGAATTTCAGCTTTCTAAAATCTATTGTCTGATAAATTGCCAATAAGTTAAACTAGGAAATGACAAAACAAGTTAATCTTAATCACAAGTGATAAATGATTGCGTGAATCTCTTATTTCAAGAACAAAAATGGGGCAATGATATATATCATATGGAACGAATTCATGGATATACCACACAATTCAAAGCTGAATAGTAAGATTCTAACAATTACAGTTACCAATAATTAGAGGCTAATCAGTAATAAATAAGACATATACCTTTCTGAAGTGAAAAATCTTGTAATCCCCTGACAGACATGACAGAATTTCAAGTCAGACGATAAGTTTAAGATTAAAAATAAAAATAAAAATCATATTAAGCTACAAAACTAAGCCTTAATAGTTCCCAACTCACAGCAAATATAGCATGACTCGTCAAACTGGATTATTTTGTAGTTCACACGATGGTAAGTTCCAATATTGTTTCATATCATAACAAAACACAATGTCCATTGCTTTAACTTTAAAAGGTAGGCACAATAAAAATTAAAGGGAAGAGGAAAAATAAGAAATTAGTACATTGAAGATTTTAGATAAAATGAAGAAACAGAAAGTGATGAAGGAAAAAAGCGAGAGATTAAGTTTTGACCACAACGCATGCAGAGGCTTTCAAGGTAAGGAGCATCACCGTCGTCAACAGAAACAACTTCAATCACCGATCCAACATCCACAATTGAACTAGCAATTTTGGCTGCACTTCACATATTAAAACACAAAGAGTAAAATATATCCGAACCTATAAAATCTCATTTTTCACTTGCATCATCATTATTAATATTTTCTATAAATTACAATCTTCGTGCCCTATTTTCCAAATAGCCAAATTGCATCACCATTTCAATTTAAACCTAATATTTCTAAAGGGGAAAAAAATAAAGAAGAAAAAATTTAAATCAATGAAGACTAAATTAAACAATTCAGCAAGTAAAAATAGTAACGGAAACATGAGTAAAATCTGAAATTAACAGTGAAATAATCTTTAGATTTGGGGTATGTGTGCATCGTAGCAGAGGCTTTTGATAGGACTCCCCATTCACTTCAACCTCAGTGCCAACCACGTGATCGAAGACATTGCTGAAATCTGATAAAAAAATAGATCTACACAAAAACAAAATCAAAGAAAAATGAAAATCGAGAATACCTAAGGGGATTTGTAAAATCGAAACCAAACCAGAAAAAGATAAAAAAAAAATCACAAAATAGAATAATGATAATATCATAACAATAAATCTAAAGAGAGGGAAAAAAAAGCAAACAAATAGATAGAAGCAAAAAAAAAAATTCAGATCTACACATTTGTGAAATGAAGTGAGAATTAGTGTTTTACCATGAGTACATAAAAAGTATTTTAAAATGCGCAATGACGAGAGAGAGAGAGAAACACCTCCCCGTTACACGTTATTTTAAAATCTTGTGAAACTCTTTTATTTTTTTCTTTGGTGAGCGTACTAAACTACATTTGATTTTTTATTTTAAATTACCTCATTTATACTCAATGTCGCGAAACTAATGTGCCTAATTGGCGGATTTTTTGTAGTGTTAACTAATGGCATTGGGAATAATTTTTAATATATAAGGAGAGGTTTTACTTAGACTATACCAATTAAATACTGTTATACATATCATTTTGCAGCTCGCAAGACATGATTAACTTTTTAGCTTTAGTTCAGTTTAACATTGAACGTCAATGAAAATTGAAATTTTACTAGAAGTTGTAAATTGTAATTACATTATATAGTTTTTATTAGAAACAATAATGGAAGCTAACAGCCATGAATTAGGTATATAGCATTTTCCTAGCAATTTAAAATGAGTATAATTCATTTCTCTAACGTGATTTTTGTCTGTCTGTGTCTTGCACAAAATAATTAAGAGTTCAATTATAATATTGCTAGGCCACTGTATGGTACGTGTATGATAAGATAAGATAGAAAGTGGCTATATATATGGGCAATAATTGCAAAATTAGCATAATATATATAAGGGATTGGTACGTTCAATCGGTATGAAGTCCCTTTCAATGTATGCATGCAATGAACTTAAAAAAAAAAACATTTTCACTTTGACTAGAAGAGGGGCTAGAGAGAGAATACGAGAGGCAAAAATAGGGGCTTGTTTTAATTTTGTTTTCAAAAATAGTTTTTTAATTTTCAGAACAAAAAATAAAAATTTATATTTGATAATGCCTGTTTTGTAAAAATTATTTTAAAAATTATAACTATTTTTAGTTTGTAGAATTAAATTTAGGGAACATGTTTGTGTTTTGATTTTTAACTTTCAAAACAAAACAAAAAATACAAAAAACACATATTTCATTATCTATTTTACAAAATAATTTTAAGAAAAAAAAAAACAAAACACAATGAAACAGAACATAGATTTCATATTCCATATTCCGAGAAGTGAATACAGGAAAGTAGACTAGACAAGGACTCTCAATTGTGTCTAATTGATTATAAAGCCTGTTTTGCACTTTTTCTTTTTAAGCTCAAAGCTACTTTTGAGCTAAAAAAAAAAGTTAAAAATTATTTGATAATTATATAAAGTTGTTTCGGTAATTTTGAAGGAAAAAAAATAAAATAATTTATTATTAGGATAAATTATTAAGACAAAGGATAAAATTAATAAGTACAAATTTAAAATAAAGGTAAAATTGTAAAATAAATATGAGGAGTCAAAAAATCTAGCATACATATTAAAAAAAAGAAGAAGCTCATATTGGGAGTTTTTAGCTTTTAACTTTGAACTTTGAACTTTTTATTTATTATAAAAAAAGCTCTTTCTATATTAAGAGCTTTTATAAAAACATGTTTGGTTAAGCTTCTATTCTTAAAGAGAAGAGAAGTTAAAAATAAGACATATCAAATTAAAGCATAATATTGAGTAAGCAGTTTTTATACCATCGAATGATCAATATCACTTTAATTATTCTATTAAAAAATACATTTAAAATAAAAGACTATATATAATATCTCATGAAATTAATGTAAGCATTAAGAGTTGTTAATGTTGTAACTTACATTAACAAAGCAATCATGGAAATGCAAGCGCAGAAGAGATGCTCCGATGCGTTGCTCACGGATTATTGCTTGTTGAACGACTGACCTTATAACTGGCAATGCCTGAGGACATATTTTATCATAGAAATGTGGAGAGAGCTGTGCATTTGTAGGGATCAATAATGTCACCAAAGTAACCATAACAAGCACAATCAATGTTTGGATATGAGAAGAAGCCATATCTTGTTGTGCTTGCATGTGAGGCTTTCAGCTAAGATGTTGCTCTGTGAGTTACAACATAGTTTGTTTATATAGAGGGAAGGAACAAGGTAACCATTAGCCCTAGAGCCTCATTTGTCATTAGTCAATAGTGTACTTTATTTAATTATCAACACAATATTTTAGTTCATTACATGCCAAATGGTTTGCACCCGATACCATTGACCAAGATTGAATTGAAGATAATGCATCAAATGGAAAGGAGGAAGCCACGTAGCCAATTCTCTTCAAAACAATTGCTTCAAGTATAGTAGCAGACATCTCCTCTAACTTTTAGATAATGAACTTTTAGCATATTGTGGAGGGTTTTCATTTTATCCTTTAACATAACACAACAAACTTTCCTACACACACAACATTTTGTGGGGCCCACACATTTTAAAACAAAAAAAGAAAGAAAAAAATATAGCACGCAAAACGAGCATAATAAACGTAAAACCTATTGTGAACATTTTTATATAGCAAAAGAACTGGCAGCCAAACCCAAGACCGATTTTTCTTCTGTCTTTATGTATATCTGTTTACGTAAAAATATTAAAATACTTTCATCAATCAGCTATTTTTTAATAATTATGAATGAATGCAAGACATGCCAATAATACAGTAGGTACAAGTCTTATTTAACAATAAAGTTAATAACATCGAACCAAATAGCATGTGTGATTATATCTTAATTGTTTTTCATTGATCTTTTTTTTTCCTTTTTTACTCTTAATAATTTGTTTGTTGGGGACAAAGGGAACTTGTTTTCTCGTGTAAAATTATAAATTAAATAGGATTGGCATAGAATATTATTGGAGAATGTAGCAACGATGGTAATAAAAAGACACTGAAGATGACGGGGTTATAGAATGGAAATGGAATTAGTGATAAAATTAAGACGATGGCAGTAGAAGTGGTTGAAAGATGCCATGCAATAACGATAAGGTTGACGACGGCCATGGTGATCGGGAATTACCACCAACAATGCTGTCGGTGCTAACAACTTGCCAGAGTATATCAATAATAATAACTTTTAGAGTATATAAGCAATAATAATAATAATAATAATAATAATAATAATAATAATAATAAGGGAAAACATTTTCTTATCATATGCCATTCAATAAGAAAGATTCTCAATATATCCTCACGCTATCCAAATATTCCCACACTACCCAATATTGTTGCAAAACTTTTCTTTTCTTTTTCTCTTTTTTAATAAATGTTAATCAGGTGTTCATCAAACACAGACATAATATGGGCTTATCAGTCCCATATCGTATCCTACTCTTATCAGTCTCATATCATATCCTTATTATCCTATCTTGTCCAAAACAATGATAATAATAAATAATAATAAATAATAATAATAACTTTTGTTTTTGGTATTTAAAATTGTAATGCTTAAAAAGTTGAGAATTGGGTGTTTATAAGAAAAATTGTTTATTTATTTTTTAATTCTATGGAATCATAATTCTAATTTTAATATGCCAGAAAATTGTAACTTTAAAGTTCAATCCAATTACAAAACCCAACTTCATGGGCCTAACAACACATTAGCGTAGAGTATTAAAGCTTGCGTAATCTTATAGGAATCAAGGGCCTAATTTAAGTAATGAAACCAAGCTCATTGAACAACACTTGATCTAAAAGGTGGAGATAGTACTATAAATGCAACCAGCTTGTAATTGTTTTCTTAAAAGTTAATGCATTACTCTCCATATGCTTTTAACTTAATCCTGTGAAATAACGTTGAAGCATCATCTTCGCTGGTATCCATGATTTTCTTTTCTGCAATTTCAATCATAAAAATAATATTTTTCTTTTCACAGGATTAATCATCTTCGCTGGTATATAATAATATTTTTCTGCGATTTCAAGCACGAACTTAGGTGGCAAGTAAAATACCAAAATATATTTTCTTGGCATTGACTACCTAAACCCAGCTCGTCAATTAACTATACACAATTTATTATTGACTACACAAATTATGAACGGAAGTACGGAACTGCTAATATTCCCAACAGTTGTTGGACAAGCAATTGATTTCTTATACATTCTTAAAAGATTCAAGGTCAAGAGACAAAACCAGCTACCGGAATTACATACAGGAAAGGCTTAGAGCCAAGACAAAATATCAATAACAAAGCTACACTACAAAGAGATTTGTTGACAAACTTAAGGAAAAATCAACTGCTAGGGTAGTGCCTGAAGAGCAGCAACTCTTTCAGCTACCAGTATCACAGTTATTTCTTCTGTACCATAAAGTTAGATGTGAGTTGGAAGAGTTGTTCCTTGGATGTAATCTGACTGAACTCTGAAGCACTAATCATTGTGATTCTCTGTCAACATAGTCAATTGAGGACCCCGGTGTCAAGTTAAGAACCCCGGTATCAAGTTAAGTTTAACTTATTACCAAATCAACAAAGTCTATATCTCAGCAGTAGGTTAGAGATTAGATATGTTACGGAAACAAAGTTGAAGAATGAGTCTGGACTATCACCTAAGGCCTAATCTTTCCATGAAATGGCAACAGAGTACCAATGCCTTCATCAATAAAAACAACATCAAGACGCTATAAAATAAAGGAAAAAATGTTTATCCTTTTAAATGACACAACTTACATCATTTCACTCTCACATAGAGGTGGGACCCACACCTTTATTTTTTTTTGTCAACTCTCTCTCCTCCTTTATCTATCTCTTTCTCTCTCTTAAAATGACACAACTTTACATCCTTTAAAATGACACACACTTTTCCCTAAAATAAATCAAGTAAAACCACATGTAACAAGCTGACTAGAAAACTTGGGTCAAAAATTAGCCAGTGGTTGTTATATAGGAGAAAGAACAAGAGAGCCAAAGAAGGTTTACAACAAAAGGAGCTAAAGTGTCCACTTAAATTCAATATCCATATGAAATTGATAACTGTGTCATTAGAATCGTAACAGGAATCTGATGTTGATGTACCGGCAGTTCTTAACTTGGTTTAAGTATCTCTAACAAAAAAAAGGGTTTACGTCTCATCTGTGATTATGATAGAGTAAACATTTCAAAGTGACCGTTTCAATTATTTTAATGACCCAAGTTTTATTTATTGTCTAATAGGAAAATCTCTGGTAAATTGTGTTGGTCAAATGAACACAAAAAAGAACTCCAACCAACGCTTGGGTTGATGATTTTTGGTGTTACTCACTTGCACATGATTGGAAGTTGACCCAAATCTCTACCACATGTGGTTAGAGTCATCTTATTAAACATGATGAACCAAACAAAACGATCATAAACTGAGAACTGGAAGGTGATAATGTATGAACTTTATTTGGCAAGGAGAACATGTATAGAACTTAGGTGACGTACTTCTCCTGATCTTGAGCAAGAGAGTTTGACTTGTCCAGTTTTGGATAATTTCCCCATTGTTTTGGAGTATGGTAAGGTGAAATGGGGTCCCACTCATTTAGGTTTGAAAACAAGTGGCTTATATTCACCATTATACCTTTTATTAAGGAAGTCTGCAATACACTTCAATTGAGGGCTAGGTAGATTTTAAATTCACCAGGAAATTAAAGATTCTCAAGGAAAAGATAAAATAGTGAAATAAGTCTGCTATTGGTGATATCTGAGTTAGGAAAGAAGAAATTCTGAAAGAGATTGATTCCCTGGATAGATTGGAAATAGGGGATAGTCTTACTGAGGATTGTAGTGTTAGGAGGCAGAAGAAGAGACTTGATTTAGAAGATGTTTTGCTCAGGAAGGAAACAAATCGGACACAAAAGCATGAGGCTTCTTGGCCTAAGGATGGGGATGCTCAAAGTTATTTCTTAGAATGTTCTCTAGGAGATGAGGGAAAAGCTTAAACAAAAAAGTTGAAGCTTGAGGATTGTAATGCCATTAGGGATATTGAGATCATTGTTTCTTAAAGGTTTTACTCTGACTTGTTTCTTGAGGATATGCCCAGTAAACCTTTAATTGAGGATTTAGATTGGTGTCCCATTACTCCTGATAAGGCCAGTTGCTTGGAAAGGCCTTTTAAGAAGGGAAAAGTTCGTATGGCTGCTTTTAGCTTAGGAATAGAGAAAGCTCCTGGCTTTGATGGTCTTACTTTTGCTTTTTCTTCAAAATAGTAACCCTGGTGTATTGTACTTTTGGGACCCGATGATTTGTAAGATTTCTATGAGTTTAGACAGCTAGAACTTGGAAGTGTGTCTTTTTCTCTCTTAGGTGCCTGAGTAATACTCATACAGTCTTTGTTTATGTAGCATCCCTTTATACTTTCCCTCAATCTTTCGCATTCTAGTGGCTGTGGCTCAGAAAATTGTTAGAATTATGAGGGATTTCCTTTGATCAGGAGCCGATGTTTCCAGTTGAGACCATCTTGTTAGTTGGGAGGTTTCATGTAGACCTGAGGAAGGGAGGCTGGGTCTTAAGAATTTTGCTTCAGCAGTTAAGTGGCTTTGGCGTTTTCCTTACGGTCTTCCTCTTTATGGCATCAAATTACTCAAAGTATGGTTTGTATCCACATGATTCGGATGCCAATTCCATGACTGGGCTGTTCATGCTAGTGAGCTAGTCCTTGGAAGTTTATCTCTCAGGGTTTAACTACTTTCAGACCTCTCATTTGCTTGAGTTTGGAAGATTGTTCTCGAATTAAATTCTGGGAGGATATTTGGGTCAGAGTTGTTCTTATGTCCTAAGTTTTTCCTAGGCTTTTTTGACTGTCTACTTTACATATGAGTTGTTCTTATGTCCTAAGTTTTTCCTAGGCTTTTTTGACTGTCTACTTTACATATATACATACATATACTGATATACATATACACCTACGTACGTACATCTGTGTGTGTGTGTGTATATATATATATACACACTACACAAACACTTGCAACCAAGCCTGTTCCATAAAAATTGTAGAGGAAGATAATTATTGCTAAAAATTCTGGAATTATGCTCTGCCAAAATACACCAAACTCTATGTAAAGGGCAAAATGCCACAGCATCAATGTTTTTTTAATCCTTTCTACTCTCAAAATCTTTATAATAAGTGCATAAAAAAACTTTCAAATTAAACATTCATAAAGCTTGATAATAACAAAATATAACTCATCATTCAGAATAAGGATACTAATCAACTGTTGCTTCTTTAAGCCGGTTACTTAGTTGAAGAATCAAGTCAAATGATCATCTAATAAACTATTACATGATATTGGGTATTATGCCTAGAATAGAAAAATGAAAGAAAAGGGATTAGAATTACATGGTAATTTGTATGAAAACTTGCAGCGAGATCACCCTTGGTGAATGTTCTGTATAGCTGCAGTGATACTTTTACAATCATATTCCATGGTCTTCATCCAGTTCTCAAAGTCTCCAATTTCCTGAGTTCAGATGAAACTCATGAAAGTTTATAATAAGTTAAGCAAATTTTATCAAAATAAATAATAAGTTAAGCACAGAGTACCCTTTAACTGACTTTATCTTGACGATTAACATTGCACATTTGCACTCCAAAGAAAATATACAATATATAGGACACATTAGAGTAATATATACCAAATGCAATAAGAAGACACTAAACATTAATCTTCTCCTCCTATCTCCATCTTTATAACTTGATCATATGATTGCACACAAGAAATCTCTCAAAATAAAGGATTCTAGGTAAAAAACTGTTTATCCCATAGTTACTCTACCACATGATTGATGCCTATTTCCAGAGTCAAACACCTGCATCAACCTTTAAAGTTGAACAACCTAAATTACAGGGACATCTTCTAACCATAGAACCAAAACCCTTAAGCTTCTCTTAAGTCAGAAAGTGCGTATAGAGAAACGCAAAATTGTATCATCAATCTAAAGCCCAATGAATATATTTGACAAGAAGATGTTGGAATTAATGAGAATAATATACAATGATCCATTGGTTATGAATAAGAAGTGGGTTAATAGAGAGAAAAAGAGAAAAGGGAAGATGAAGAGTTATGTGGGTTATTTAAGAAAGTCCCACATTGGACAATTGGTAGAAAGTGGGAGAGTATATAAACTCCCACCACCATCTCCTTAATTGGCCCTTGGGTCACTACATATTTTATGTAGGGGGAGGAGATAGGTGGGCCTTGGTTCACCACCACACACGCGCGCGCGCCGCCGTCCGTCCGGTCGGCTCGGCTCGGTTGTGTTGTGTTGTGTGTAATAAAAATAATTTTTTATTAAATTATTTTTATTTTTTGTCCAAACGTTGCTTCCCTCCCAAATTCGAACCCAACCGCCGTTTTTTGAACCGAACCGGTTCTTCCTATTCGCGAACCGGTTAAAGGACGTGTCTACTCGCCGAACCGGTCACCGGTTGTACCTGTTCGTCGGAACGGTCACCGGTCATACCCGTTCGCCACCGTCAGACACGGCGGTTCGCCGCCGGCGACTGTTCATCGTGACCGGTCAGTGTCTATAAATAGACACTGACACATTCGAAAAATCAATCCGGTTTTCTGCACAAAACCTCTGCCGGAATTTTTGTTCTTCCGGTATTGCATGCTGTTCTTCATCCTCCGGTGTAAATTCTTCTGGCATACTGTTGTGTTCGTTTGGGCTGTTGACTGGTAGTGCCGCCACTCTTCAGACGAAATCCGTTCTATCCTGGGAGACAAGTGTCCATCAACCTTTGGCATCAGTGAGGGGGCAAATTGTCTTAAGGAGACACGTTCTGTGGGCTCAGATTTAATTCCTCTACTGCATTCATTCTTCTGATTCTGTCTGTTTCATACATATCAAGTAAGCCTGTTCTTATTTTATTTTTATTGCACAGTGATAACTCTGATCATCTACCCCTTCTGTCAAATACATGGGTTCAAGGCAATAGTGATTTGATATCACCCTCTGTCTTTTTCAATAACAGAAGAAACGTCATAATCTAGGTTTACTAAAGTCCAATCAAATTAAGAAAGCAGGCATCTCAGTCACAGCCTTTATTGTGTACCCTAATTTGTAACCAAATAACAACAACAATAACAACAATAATCATTTACAAATAAAATTCTATAAAATACCCCAAAAAAATAGCACACTGATAATCATAATCAAGGTTGTGGTTTTGTTACATTCTCCTCTTAATCCATACAAGCTAATAATTAAAAAAACAAAAACAAAAATAATAGACACCCATCTCAGATTTTAGTAAATGCAATCAATTGATTGAAATAAAAGGGATAGGGTATATATACATATACAGATACGAATGATAACAAGTAAGTACCTTAACAGCGGTGTTGAGAGCATGAGTGGCAGAAAGCCATTGATCCGTTTGCTTGATGAACCTTGTGATAGTGGCAGCCAGAGCTCGAATTTCGTGCTCAATACGCTTCTGGTTGACGAAGGAATCTTGCACACCACCATCCACAGCTTCCACCAACAGATCCGAAACGCGCTCGGCTTTCCTTATTGCGTCCTTCTTCGCTTTATCTGCTTCCATCGCATACCCAAATGAAAACACTTAAAAATGAGAAATGGGAAACATAAAAAATCAAATTTTGAAAGAAGAAGGAGAAGTGACCAGTGTGGTGAGCAAGTATGAGAGAGTTGTGTTGGTGAAGGTGAAGCAAATGCTGCAGAGAAGCTTCTAACCCCTTTTCCTCTGCGTCCATTCCTTTATTTTCATTCAATTCTATTTCACTCTGTTCCCCCTTTTTTCAGTCTACGAAACACCGGCATGTTGGTGTGAGCAAGAGGCACAATCTTTTTTTTCCATTGATTGCACATAGCATTATTTTAACATAGGAAAAAATATCTGTAATTTTTTAAAGGATATAATAATCATAGGTCATTTTTAGTTTACAATTATTGATTTTCGTGATTCTCAAATTTATGACCCAAATTTATTATTAATTAATTAATAATTTTAAACTAATTAATTATAAAAATTGATTCACGAAAATTAATAATTAGATCTAAAATGAAAT
The DNA here is from genome assembly GCA_032173675.1 of Gastrolobium villosum. Lineage (NCBI taxonomy): Eukaryota > Viridiplantae > Streptophyta > Magnoliopsida > Fabales > Fabaceae > Gastrolobium > Gastrolobium villosum. Next base: position 145,727 of record JAVKPL010001463.1, on the reverse strand, counting down.
ATGATTATATCATTTAAAAAAATAAATGTTTTCCTTTAACATATTATTAAAGATTAGATGAATTATATATATATATATATATATATCTTAACATATTTTAATTTCTTTAAACTTATATTATATAAATATTAATTATTATATAAAAAAAATCATTTTAATAAAATGATTGGACGGATACATGTCCATTTGAAGAAATAGTATACAAAGATAGGATCATGGGTCAGAACTCACGGGTCAACAATGCCCAAAATCAACGGCATTCAGCTATGACTAATAAAGAATTAAAGATCCAAGGGAAGGTAACTAGTGTAGTAGGCCCAAGATTTTTTTATGCTAGGCCCATTTTATTAATCTTGTACTAGAAGCCCATATCTTTAAAGTTCTATAAACAAATTATCATATATGCAGTTCTATTATTATTATGTATATTTATTTTAGTATTTTATAATGGGACGGGTTATATTTACAACCCAAATTGGGGCTCTCACCTTTATTTTTTTGTCAACTCTTTCTTCATTTATCGTTGATTTCCGTTCTCTTAATGACACAATTTTACATTTATTGTAATTAATAATTAATTAATAAATTTTTGATTTGCAAAAATGTCTCACTTAGATGATTACTTTTTCAACAAAACTTCTTTGATAAGTTTTTCTTGGCTGCTTTTGTCCTTGCCCCTTACATTGGGCTCATGCACCAAATCAGCAATAAATTCTAGTCTGAAGTGTGACGTGCAATCCTAGGGAAGGATAGTTATGTTGTAGGAAAAGTTATTGTGTTATGTTATTGATTGTATGTGCGTGATGGTGGACTACACTGTGTGTAACGATGGAGAAGGGCGGTGTGCAATGGTGTGGAGAGAGGGGGATTAGAGTGGACGATTCCCCTTTAAATTCATACTAGCATTTAGTTGTGACTTGTGAGCATTCTTTCTCATTTTTTTGGTCTTATAGACAATGATCGTCCCTCTCAAACTTTAAAAGTATTTAGTTGTGAACATTATTTTTATTTTGAGGTCATATAAATAGTTACAGCTTACAAAGAAGAGAATATACGTTGCATTTGCCTCCCATTATAAAATTCTGTGACTTGAGTCATTTATCTGGGTGTTGCAAGGCCTCAAGTGTAAGAGTAAGGATAAGTAGAGTAATATAATGTGGGGAAAAAAGTCCCCTTGTTGTGTACGAACGTGTATCATATTGGAAAAAAAATTAAGTGTTCCAGAATTTTTTCAATGGTTCCTTTCGAAAAAAATAAAAAAATTCTTTCTTCTTTATTTATTTTTTTTCTTTTTTCCCTTCTTATCCTTTCTATTTGTGAGAAGTGAGCACCAAATGAGTGGTGCTATCAAAGCACCCAAATTCCACTTCTCATATTGGCTGTTACAATGCATATGCCAAAGGGGATAATGCGAAAGGTGAGCCTCGTAAGTGTGAAAGTGGTGTGAGGGGAATATTCTACCAAAAGTTATTGGTTAGTATGATTTGTGAGATGTTTGAATTAATGACGGCGAAAAAATTAATATATTATTATTTTAACAAAAATTACAAAAACATAATCGTTTTCAATCAATTTACATATTTATTATAGTTGTTCTAGCCAAATAAGGCAAGACCCACTGCAATAAATAACAAGATCAAGCACTCTACGCTGCCTAATTTGGGCAAGAGTGACCCAGTTGTATCCCAACTTCAAACCTCACAACTCTTCTCATCATAAACTCTTGCTTTTTCATACAATCTCACTTGCTAATTCATACTCTCTTTTGTGTTTTTTGTTTATATATTTAAGAATGAGTTCTTATGTCGATTCTGTTCATGTTGTTGTATATTATAATGGTAGACAAGTGGAAGGTCGACGTGGTGTAATTTTTGAAGATGAGAAAAGGTCAACACGCATAAAGCGCAACTAACTATTGACGAACTGCATCAGAAAATCCGTCAAAAATTAGCTCTCGAAGGTAATCAATTGATCACTCTAATCACGACAAGAATATGGTGCGAAGAATAATACATTAGTATGCAAGTTGAAGATAATGAAGATGTAAATATGATAATAGGAGAATTCTTCAACCAAACAAGGAAATATTTCTTAGAGTTGAACGTGGATATTGGCAGAATAGAGAATGTTGTTTTACCCATGAGGTCAATTGTTTTTAATTCTTCATATAATGCATCATAATCTGCTACTCTAGTTGTTAATCTATCTATGGAAGATAAACATGACCCTACTTGGGTTATGGATGACGATGACTAGGGGTGGTGAACGAACCAAGGGCCTCTGACTTGGCTCGTGAAGGCCTGAGTTTACATGTCTAAAATTGATTGTTGGAACCAAACTTGGACTTGTAAATAAGTCAGGCCAATAATTATTTTTATTTTTATTTTATATTTTTTATACAGGCCACAAGCCACTAATTATTATTTTTGTAAATAAATTTATGTCAGGTTGTTGATTGTATATAATGTTTGTCCAATAATTATATTCATAACATGTAACAGGTTTGGTCAGGCTGACGCATTTAAACACAGACTTAGCCTTTTACGACCAAAGCTCGACTCGGCTCGACCCGTTAACACCCCTAACGATGATGATGATGATGAAATTATTGCAATGGAATATCATCTTCTTGCCGAGAATGCTAGTGTTTCAGACAATGATGAGCAACGTGGTCTGCCCGCAATTCAAATTCAAGAATATCATGATGTGGCAGAGTCTCATTTCCCGGAACATCATGACATGTCATCAACTCAATTACCACATCATTCTGAAGGTACATTAATATACATATATCATCGGTTTTTTTTATGTAATAATTTTTTTTACTAGTATTAAGTCGTACATGTTGGTGATATTGTTACTCCTATTTGGGATGGAATTTCACATTACACATACATTAATTGAGATCATCCGAGCGAACAAGATTCTTATACCGAGGGTTTGGGTTCAGTTGAGGGTCCATGGCTATTGTGGAATAAATTATATGTTAAGCAAGAATTTGCATAAAAAAAGAGGCGCAGATGACAATCAAGCGGAATCTCGGTGTAGGAAGGACGTGTATCATGGGATCTGTAGGCTCAGACTCGTGGTCGATTGAAGACCACATAGACTCGAATGACGATGACTCAGCCATATTAATAAACTCCACAAAAATTAAAAATTATTGCTATAATTAATTTAAATTTAAATATTTCTACATGTCTAGAAGAATATTTTAAAAATTTATTAAATTTAAATATTTAAAAAATTATTCTTTTTTAAATTTAATCTATGTCACTAAGCATGAATAAAATTCCATATGCATCTAATTTATTAAGCATGAATTAAATTCTCTATGCATTCAATGATTCAGTAGTTCGACCGATGGTTTATTGATCGAATCAGTTAGATTTATATAAAAGCATATAATGAATATAATAAAAACATTATTGTAACCAAAAAATTAAATGATGTTGGCTTAGTGGAATAAGAAATAGGAAATGTATTCGTAATTATTTTAGTATATCAATTTTTTAGGGAGATTAATCCATCAAATGTTAATAAATCTCCTAGCTAGACTTATTATCATTCGACATATAACCCAATTAAGCAAAGTCTCACACCCCATTCATATGGGATTCACTGTATTAATTTGATAATATATTTTAAAATCGCATTTTTCCATTTTTTTTTCTTTTCAAGAATACATTATATGGGTCGATCAGCTATTGTTTTCTCAATTAATTTTTTTTTTTATTTAAATCCAATCTAGTAGAAATTTCCAAGTTTTCATCCAATAAAATAATTTTAGCTGAATATATACATTTGACAGCTGCCACATTAAGAACTATTCCAATTTCAAACATGAGTGATATCTGTCCTATCTACAACTGTAGCTCGACGTTGATTGTCCAGTGGGCTTAGCAAACATTTACGTGTTTCAATAGAAGACGACAATGGGGTTGGTAGAATATGTACCTGCTTTTCTTTGAAAGGTTAGCTAAGGTGTTTCAAAAAAACTACTTTTAATTAATCCTAGTTGGTGATCGAAGGTGACAAGATTTAGATTAATTAATATACTAAGTAACACTGGTGAAATCTCTCTCCCTTTTAATTAATACTATAAAAAAAAGCAGTGAAAATGACTTTGAACATCAATTTGTCATAATGTGGTTTGAATTGAGTGTTTAAGGGAATAATATGTGAGAGTTTTTAAAATGCGACTGGGAGCTCTATAAGCGAAGCGACAGCCGCCAATTGCTTCTTTGCTTTTCTTCTACACCTTTCTCGCTTCTCGTGAGCTGGAATGACAGAATGGAACCCTCTCGCACGTGCGACGACCAAATTTAACGAATTTGGAAAATTTAATGAATCTATAAATAGCATTATTACATATTTTACTCATATATGTGATCCAGCTTGCTATGGCAGATTAAACAAAATTGTTGAAACTAGCTACTACCGCATAAAGGTTATAATTAATCCAATTTACTGCATGGATTGGTGATTAGTTAGACAATTAAGGGCATAAGATGATAAAAGCACATTATTAATATTGATTTCAATGTTGATTTACTTCCTTCATGGGATCCGCTAATTAATATTGTCAGTATTGATGCAAAACTACAGTTTCTATGGCTTTTCTCCTCTTAAACTATTAGGACTCGTTTGGTGCACACAATATGTATAATATGAGATTAATAAGGATAGGATATGATATGCTAATAAGCTCATATCATGGTGTTTAATGAGCACCTAATTATCAATATGATAAGATTATGTAGAAGGAGAAAAAAAAAATATAATGCAATAAATATAAATATATTGGGTAGTGTGGAAATATATTGGGTAGCGTGAGGATATATTGAGTATCCAATATTGATATCATATCCTATTGAATCCTAACCCAGCTCCCCTCATAAGATAAGAAATCATGTATTCGATAGGATAAAATGAGACAATATAATAAGTTAATCATATCTTATTGACACACCAAACAAGAGATAAAAATATGATATGATAAATTATTTTATCATATGTGCAAAATTTGTTAATACGTCAAATCTGGTCAATATCCGTGTCTCACGCAAGCTATCGATTATTGCTATAGAATTGTGAGTTCACGTTCTGAGTATGCAACTTTTTATTGATTGGACTTCAACTTTAAGAGGGATTTTGTCCTCACATCAATTGGTAAATGGAGCAGCCTCTTCTTTACAAAAAGAGAATCACCGTCCTTGAATGAAGATGTTTCTGACCCTTAGCCCCTTACGAAAATAATTTAGGTGCTTCAGGATTACTTAATATTCAGTTTTTCCCTTTTTAAATATAATAAAAAAATAATATTTTTACATTACCCTTGCTTTTATATTTATATTCATCCATATTTCATTTTAATTTATTTTTGGGCATAAACCATATGCTCATGAAGCACAGTAAAAATTCTCGTCCCTTACACATATAAAGTATCTCACATATGACATACCTATTCTTTCCATTATCATTCTTTTTTCTTCATATTTTTCTCTTCCTTTTTCTACACCTCGTTAACGGTTTTTTATAATTATTTTTATTTGTGTGTGTATGTATGTTCTGTATGATATTTTCTCCTTTCTCCGTGCTACATTAATCATTTCTCTTTGCAAATTGGAAGCCTATAAGCAGAGCAGCCATCATTAATTAGTTGGTGACGTCCTATTTGACTTCTACTTTACTAACTTGTACTTTTCAAACCCCATGTGAATTTTAGCATTATATATTTTGAATGTCCTAACATTAGCAAATAGCAGCCAGAGCTTTTTTTTCTCTTTTTTTCCTATTTTATTTTGTCTAGTATACAGTGCACCCACCGGCCATTCAAAGAGGTACTACCAACTGCGTTTGCGTCTGTCTGTGCATGCACCTCTCTAATGATATCTGCTCAATGGGAGTTTCCCATATAGTTAATAAAGGAGTCGACTTAAACTTGAATTTAAAACTTAATTTTGACTAACTTGTGAAAAAATAATAATGTCTTAAATTTGGTTATTTATTTAAATAAGTAAAATTTAAATTCGTCAAACTTCATATCAATGTGGATGGCAACTTTTTAACAAACTCATAATTCGCATGAGAAAATAAGGTCCACAAAATTGATTTTTCTTTTGATATTTCTGTCCTTGTTTCACGTGATGTACCACGTATATAGATGGTGTTCCATATTATTTTATTTTCTTTGATTATTGCGATATGATCAACATCAATGCTGCATCTATTAAGGATAAGGTTAGGCATGTGGATCCTAAGCTATTCCCGCTTTGATAAAGACAAAAGAAAAAATGCCAATATTAGTATATGAACTGTTTCTCAAATATTGTTTCCAATCAAGTGATGACATTGGTTTTATTAGCAAAGTATCTCAAATATTGTCTTAAATATTAGACTAATATCAAAGTTTGAGTACGTGTCGAGATATATAGTCCCGTATTGGTTATACAAGCAACTAATGTAGTCTTTATAAGGCCTTGGGCACTCCCACCCTTCGAGCTAACTTTTGGGGTAATGTATCCCAAGGTTCTTTACATGGTATCAGAGCCCCGTGTCCCGGGTTCGATCCTCGCCGCCCCCCACTTTCTTTCAAGTGAAATTTCTTTGTTCTCACGGATAGGTAGGCTTGTGCATTGTCCACCCTTCAAAGCTCTCGTGTGAGGGGGCGCGTTGAGATATATAGTCCCGCATTAGTTGTATGAGCAATTAATGTGACCTTTATAAGACCTTGAGCACTCCCACCCTTTGAGCTAACTTTTGGTGGTGTATCCCAAATTTTTTACAAAATACAACATTAATCAATAGAGTCGACGATAATTTTTGCTGCACAACTGTTATACATACAAATACAATAATGATGTAAATGCAATTATGTGTGCTAAGATACGTACAATATATTCAAATTTGTCTCCACGAAAAAAAAATGCGATGTTGATTATGCAGTCTACGCTATAGCTACCTTACCTCTTGAGTCAAGACTTGCAATCATTTTGTATTACCTTTCTTTGACGGGAATTGCATGCCAAAATTTTTCTAATGAATTGAAAGATAGGAAATTTCAATAAATTACATATTATTTTGATGGCTAACTAATGTTCTTTGGGTGGGAAAAATATCCATAACATTTAACCCCAGGGCTCCACTGCCATGACTTTTTGTAACCGAAAAGTATATATTTGAGAATATATAAAGGAATAAGTACGTGTCAATTTAAATGAAATAAAGAGTAGATAAAAAAATAAAAGATATAAAGTTGAGTGTCATGGGGGAAAAGTGGACAAAAATAAAAAGTAAAAGTGTAAGTCTCATCTCTATGTGAGAGTGAAATGACACAAATTATATCATTTAAAATGATAAATATTTTTCCCATATATAAATATAGGTTTATGTTTTTCTAGGATATATGATTTATGTTTATTATGTTATAAGAGATAATTTTATCATCTATATATATATAAAATTTCATGATATCTATTTTTTTTTCTTTTCATATAATCTCATATGAATCTCATATATTTTGTGTGTGCAAGAAATAAAATTATCTCGTACAATATAATAAACATTAATCAGTAAAATGTAAGAATATTCCCTAGCTATGTATATATAGGATAATGTTTTTCTAGGATATATTTTATGTTTATTATGTTATAAAAGATAATTTTATCTTATATATATATATATATATATATATATATATATATATATATATATATATATATATATGAAAAAAAATAGTCTCATACGAATCTCATATATTTTTATGTGTGTAAAAAATAAAATTATTTACGATATAATAAACATTAATCCCTAGCTATATAATAATGCCTCCTAAAAAAACTGGTCACTGTCTTCAACTTAAACTTATGGATGAGGTTGGCGGCTTTTTCAGCCGACACTCAATCATTTGGCTTATGTATATAAGCTATCAGAGATTAGCGTAATTAAGCAACGTTGTGGACATCCAGTGCGTTTTATAGCTCTCTAGCCAATGAAAGAGGACTGTATATCTTTGCTTGAATTTTCTTGATTAATGAAATTAGATTAAAGTTTCATGATGGAAAGTGGTAACGGAAAAGATGAGGAGAATATATATATATATATATATATATATATATATATATATATATATATATATATATATGTCCACTTTTTTTATTTTGTCAACATTTTCTCTTTTTTCAAAAACTTTATTTTTTATTTATGTATTACTTTTGGTAGTAAGAATATAACTTGATATATATATAAGCGATCTATTTTTATTTATGTCCACTTTTTTTATTTTGTACATATTTTTTATGGGTTTGATAAAAGTTATGCTATAGGAAAAATGATTGTGTTATGTTATAGAGATGTAGTTGTCTTTTTTGTTGCATGTTGTGTGTACGTGATCATATTAAATGATAGATGATAAACCCATTTTTTATTTATGTATTACTTCTAACTTGAGTTTGAGTGAAAACGGTACGTTGTGGCCTGTAGTTGTCTTGCATTAACTTATTTAGCCACGTTCATTTAGCTACACTTGAAACGTAGTAAATTCTATTTCAATTTTTAAAAAAATTAGCCACGTCTTGGTCGTAGCCAAAGAACCGTAACTATTTGGGCATTAGCTGAATTTTCTAGCACTTGCTAACATGTCATGCTGACTCCGCCACTGAGTGAAAAGATATATATATTTACTTGAAATCTTATAAAATATCGTTGCCTACTTAATAAAAAAAAGTAAAGTCCTTTTTGGGTTCTAACAAAAAATACGGTCCCACTTTCGTTCCTTAAAAAAAATACTTATATTAGTCTTTTTTTATGAACTAAATTGGATTTTCATTGAATTTCTGAGAGATCATATTTTCAAAGAATCTGAATTGTAAAAAGATCAAAAATTGACTTTTTTTTGTAAAGAATAAAAGTGGAGACCGTATTTTTTATTAGGGAAAAAAAAAGACTTTTCTCATTAAAAAAAGATAATTTATTTTGTATTCTTCAATTAAAAGTGTACATATAGTTAATCACAAATTAAATATATATATTTTTAATCTAATAATGTAACTTTGGAGAGAGTCTGAGTCCCTACATATTATATATGCTTTATTTTGTTAATTTCGTAATTTTTGTTAATAGTTGTTAATGATGACACTACGTGGGGACGGCACGTTATATCTAAGGAAATTAACATAATTACGATTCATATAATAGTTTCACATAAAAAAATACTGAATTATTAATTTTGAATCTTTGACGAAGAAAGGGGAGAGATTACAAAAATTATGAAAAAAAATGGTGATAATGAATACCATTTGAGTTGCTTTTTCCGTGTAGCTCGCATAACTCTAAATAATGTCTCTTTCTTTGCTTGTCTTATTTTTGTTTCATGATTTAAAGTTTTATTCCATTTGTGCACCATGAAAAGACCAAATTATTAGGATTCATAACAAAGCACTAAAGATTAGTGTTGATTGTTTCCCAAAAAGAAAAAGATTAGCGTTGATTAAAATACAAAAAAGAAAAAGAAAGAGAGAGAACATGATTAACATCAAACAGTAAAAGGAGGGAAGACAGGGTAAATGTTTCCAAAATAAAATAAAATAAAATACACCTACAAAGAACTGAAGAAAAGTAAAGAAATAATACATACAACACAGGCATGACTGAAAAATATTGCTGGGGCTAAGTGTGCGTAAAAATAATAGGAGAATTTTAACTCCTAAGGGTAAATAATACAAACCCTACCACACAGGCATGAATGAAAAATCTTCGGTTGGGGGAAGTGTGCGTAAAAACAATAGGGACTTTCAAACAGGTCGTATCCCGAGGGTATGGTGCCCGTAGAATGTTGAATGTACCTCCTGACAATGTACCAAAAAAAATAATAAAATAGGAGAGTTTTTCTTCCTTCCCATATTGGGCGTGTACTGCCAATATAAAATTATTAATGTATGTAGATTCATCCAACAATTTAAATTTTTGAGTTGAAATAATTTTTTACAATAATAAATACTTATAAAAGAAAGTGGTGTGGCGTACAAAAAATATTTCTTGTATGAATAAAAGGAAAAATATTGATTACCAAAAAAAAAAATATTCAAAGTGACGTTGATGTAATAATTTTTTTTTTTTTTTTATAACAAGATGTACTAATAGAAGAGCTTAAACTTTACATTATTGTATCAGGTTATTTCTATCAGGGTGCATGTGAAATTTGATTGAAGGTATAATATGCATGATAAACTATACAATATGTTTCTAATAACAACAGCAATATTATTTGACTTACATGTTTTAAAACACTAAAATAAAAGATCTGTCTCCTTGTGTAATATATATGGGCTTATCGTTTCTCAAAGTGCTTGAGATAATGTTATCTCCAACTATTAAATCATAACCGTACAAAGATGGATCAACAGTGATAAAGGAAGAGAGAGAAAAAGAGAATCATAATCATTCAAAGGTGAATCAATTAATATAAGGAAATAAATAAACAAAATGACGTAGTTTTGGGTAGCCGAAGATAACCTTATCTCAAGCAGTTTGATAAATGTTTTTCCCAATATACACACACATTATTAATCCAAAAATCTCACAATTAAGTCATTTTTTGTTTTAGTAGGTTCCAAATATTAATACAAGCATCTAAATTTGCAGCCCAAAATTATGATTCTCAAGTTCTTAATAATACTGTAGCAGAAAATAGCGAATACTAATAACAATAAACAAACATAAACAAGCATCAAAGCTTCATTATCTTTAGATGAACTTCTACCCTCAACATTTTGATTGAAGCTCCGCCACTAGTTTCAATAATGTTTTGATAAAATAAATATTAAATAATGATGATGAGGATACATCCAAATAATACACTGTGCCTACATAAAAGTAAGGTTTTTTATTCTTATAATTAAATGCAGGCATTCTATTTGGGTAACTTTATGACTTGTCAGTTGTCAAGATCTCATCCTCTTTTGCCTAAGAGCATATTTCGGTGCTACGCTAGTAAGTACGGACACGTGTAAAAATAGGAAGAGTCGGGTTCGACACGTTCCGACACGGCGATACGGCGACACGGTATTGGACATGTGATTGACTTTTTTTGGAACGTTGACCATTTCGACACGTGAATTTGACCATGTCCGACACGGTCAAATGACATTTTCGTAATTATTTTATTTTATTTTTATTTTTTTAAAAAAATTAAAATATATTAATAAAAAATTCACCTGATCATATCAATTTTAATTTTTTTATCTTTTTTTCCCTTAAGTAGATAAGAGATCATCTCAGCATCATTGTTGTCAATTTCTATTACGCTCTTGTTGTATCTCATTCTCTTTGATCTCTCTCTAATATGATGTATTCTCTCTATCTCATCTTATATCTCTCTCATCCCAGTTTTTATTTTTTTTATTAAATCTTTCATCTTTATAACGTGTTGATGGGTATTATTAAGTTTAGTTTCATTTTTTTGTTAAGTTTTTAAATATTAAATGAAATATACACTATATAAATTAAAAATATTATTTAATATTAAAACGTGTCCCAACTTATCGAAATCCATAATTTTTAGGATTGACGTGTCAGAGTATCGTGTCGTGTCGTATCACGTGTCGCGTGTCGTATCAATGCTACATATGTGCTAACTCGCTTATCAAAATAGAAAAAGATAATTATAAAAATAAAAGTAGTATAAATAAATTATTTTGTATCATATTTGATAAACGATATATACCGCGTGCTACTACATTCTCAACACTGAAAATATTCCCCTTGCCTAGGCAAGCGTGATGCGTGGCATTTTTATCGTCGATGAACTTGCCAATACGTGGGGTATATAACATATGCGTTTATCATCTATCATTTAACATGACCATAAATTTTTTTCTATACACATAATATTTTATAGGATCCGCAGCAAAAAAAAACTCCAGCACATAAAATGAATCTCTATAATATAACACAATCATTTTTTCTGTAACATAACTATTATAAAACTCATAACTCTTATAAAACCCATCACATATATTAGCTGTTTAGGACTTTATTATATTCTTCTCTTTTTCCGTAACTAATTTACTTGTTGATATTAACATCCAAGAACAATACAAGTAGCATTTCTCCTTCGTAATAATATAATAAACAAAACAGCATTGTCTTTTTCCAACTTTTGAATAGTCAACCTCGGCATATGTGCTTTGATCACTACAGCCGAACAATATTGATCCACCCTACAATTTCGATAATAGGGACACATGCATGGAAACGAACTATAAAAGCATTAAAAAAAATTATCGCCCAATGCTTTAAAATTTTGAATTAAAGTGGTTCTTTATATAAAAACTCATTTCATTGAAACATCGTGTTTCCAAAATTACAAGGTTAAAATGTTATTAACTTTAATAATTTTCATTCAATCAATTCAACCCACAAAAAGCAAAAGCTCTTATTTGTCAATTAATTATTTGGTGATTGGGTGAGCATGAGTAGTTGCCATCTCAACACACTCCTCCCTCTTTGTGTCACGCACTCTCTATATAATGTATTTGCATACTTTCTTAGACCAGGCATCCTTCTTCTGAATCTTTACTTAGCAAGATGGCACTTTCTTCTTCTCCATCTTCTTCTTTCTCATCATCTTCAGCAGCCATGTTTGCTTTAGCTTTTTTCATGCTTTTACTTGCAGGGAGTTCTTCAGCTCAACTCTCTGAGAACTTCTATGTTAAGAAGTGTCCAAAGGTTTTTAACGCTGTAAAATCTGTTGTTCAATCTGCTGTGGCTAAAGAACCTCGCATGGGAGCATCTCTCCTTCGAGTCTTCTTTCATGATTGCTTTGTCAATGTAAATTACTCTCCTATTCTATGTTCTTAATTAAGTTTTTAATTTTTAATTTTTTCTTAAGTTATATATTAACTAATAGTATGATCTGTGTTCAACAATTATTCTTTACCATATATCCAATGGGATAGCTCATATCATATCATTGAAACAAAACCTTTTTGGTGTCAACATAATTTTAATAGTTAAGACCTCACATCACATCGTTCATTCATTCCTTCCTCTCTTTTTTCTTGTGGATAAAATTCATTCCTTCCTTTAAAGACACAAAATGTTATAGATAGATAACCTTTCTAAATTACAAGTATTTAATAGTGTAATATCTAAGTTGTTTTTATGTAGTTATGCTACCCACCATTTATACGTATTTTTCTTTCTTTCTATCTCTTTCAACGAGAGTCTTATTGAATGATGTGACAATATTAATAATAGCATATTTCTTTTATAATATTTCCGCCGACAGGCCATTGGTTCGAATCTCTGCTACAATGAATTTTATAATGAAATATTCTTATTCTTATTCGAATTCATTATATGATATTATATTGCATTAACAAATATAAAGTGTATTATATGAATACAGTACTGTTTTTAACTTCATCAATATACGTAATTTTTTTTTTAGTTAAAAAACGGTAGTCTCTTTTTCTTTTTCATTATTTTACATTGCACTACACATCAATTTGACACAACAGACAAATTTAAAGGTGCAACTAGTTATTTCATTTGCGTTGGAGGATTAGCATATACCCAATGTCTTATTGCCGCTTGATATTTATTTTTCATTTTGTCTTAAAAATTAAGACTTTCAGCTTGTTCAATTATCCATGTACTTGCCAATAGTTTATGGAAAACATTTTTTCATATTGCATGAGAATTCAATTCTCATGTTGTGACCTTTCAATTTGCATGTAAAACTTTTCTTTTCGTTTTCTTTTTTTAATAAGTGTGCGGTCCACCATTAGTTGAGTCACATCATGAGAATTCACATTCTCATGCAACATGAGAAAATCAAATCCCATAGTTTATATTAAACTTTTGTTTTCTTTAAACATGAACCTCATATAGCTTAGAAATTCTTCCTTCTAGCTAATTATGTTTTGCCTACTACTACCCTCAAATATCATCAATTAATTAGGTTTAGGTGAATTCAAATGCTTCTCTGTATATAACTTAATGGGTTGCTTGGTGCTGCTTGGAAACAGGGTTGTGATGGATCAGTACTACTTGATGACACTTCCTCCTTCAAAGGAGAGAAGACTGCACCTCCCAACAAAAATTCTTTGAGAGGTTATGAAGTCATTGATGCCATAAAGTCTAGGGTGGAGGCAGCATGCCCCGGTGTGGTGTCATGTGCTGATATTGTAGCCATTGCTGCTCGTGACTCTGTTGCAATTGTGAGTTCTAAACCAATATATATGTGCTAGACATTCAATTTCATCAACTTTAGTACTAAATTCCTGAACAAATTTGAGAATTAGTTCCTTCACAAAAGATCTTTAAATATTGGGTTATGTTTATCTCATTTTATATTAGATAAACAATTTTTCTACACAAAAAAAAGAGTTGGGTCCCACCACTATTTTTTCTCTCTTCTCTTATCTGGCGGTCCCATTTATAATTTTATTTATATAACATGATGTATCTATTTCTCTACGACATAAAAAAAATATTTCCCTTAAATATTTATGTTTATTTAGTACATTGGGTCCTTAATTAATATTTAACTATTCTTTTGGTTTATTCTTTTTCATCATACAGCTTGGAGGACCTTATTGGAAGGTTAAACTTGGAAGAAGGGATTCCAAGACAGCCAGTTTCAATGATGCAGGAAGTGGTGTAATTCCACCTCCCTTTTCTACCCTTAGCAACCTTATCTCAAGGTTTCAAGCTCAAGGACTCTCTACCAAGGACATGGTTGCTTTATCTGGTATTTGTCGTTTTCTCCTTTTTCCCTTTTTCTCTCTCTTCAATTATGTGAAACGCACATTTTCTTTTTAACTATTGAAACGACACATTTTGATGAAGACTGTGTATACATAATTAATTACATATGGTGGTGTGGTAGTGGACCTAGATGTGACATTTAAATAACCACGTACGTTGCATGTCATGTTCATTTTCTAGACTTATAGCCATGTGGCTTCTAAAAAAGAAAGACTCGACTGAAAAGGAAAGCAAGTTTAACAACTGACAAAACATTATGGCATTTTCGATGGGTTATGTTTGAATGTTTGCTCGGATTTAAAAATAAAATAAAATCATTTCTCTCCTGTATAAATAAAAAGATAAGTCCTTGAGTTTTTTTTTTTATTTTTTTCCATCCTTTTACAAATGATGAGTCGTATATATTATTTTTATGATATGAGATAATTTATCTCTTTTAATATAAAATTGATAATATTCTTTAAAAAAGAAGGAACTCCATTTATATTTCATGGGAAAAATATTTTTCATTTTTAAATAATATAATTTTGTATTATTTTAAATGAAATACTATCATTTTAGTATATATTTGATGGTATTTTATATTCTATCTCTTACAAAAAATTAGGAAAAGAAAAAAGAAGAAGGAGGGAAAAGATAAAAAATACTAATTATGCTCCAAAGTAACACAAAGTTATATCATTTAAAATAAGAAATATTGTTATAAAAAAAATAAGAAATGTTATTTCCATATTTCATTTTTAATCAATTCTTTCGGAGAAATAATTAACAATTTTGTAATAATATTATATAAGAAAACATTAAGAGGGTGTTTGGTATCAAGTTTTTATTTAAAATGATGGAGACGTGGGGTGGGGAATCTTTTTTTATCTATGTTTGGTATAAGATATCCTGATTTATTCCATGGAAAAAATTCTCCGGTCAATCCATATTTACACCTAGCACCAGAAAAAAAAAAAAAATCCTCATTAGCTTATGGTATTTTTTTTAGCCCTTGTACTTTGATTGTGATTCAAACAAATTAAGACCATAATGCCCTCATGGATATATATGCAGACATAAATAGATACAGCAGAAAAGCATAATTTAGTCATTTTGCTTCAAAATCGCATCAATATTTTACTATCAACGAAACACAATATCAGTAAAATCAACTTAACTTTCCCGGTATAATTTTGGCATACCAAACACTTTTTCATAACTTACCTATTAAATTGATTTCAATTGTATTAGTTCATAAATTGTATTGTACACTACCATGTATATATATACGAAACAACTTTAATTTCTACTAACTCCCATTATATTTAGAGTTTAGTGTACTAATAATGTAACTGAGATTAGAGCAGTCCTATTTATTTGACGTTATATATCTTTGTGGTTTTAGGAGCCCACACAATTGGGAAGGCAAGGTGTGCTACTTTCAAAGATCGCATATACAATGACACAAACATAAACAGTTTATTTGCTACATCAAGGAAGAGGAACTGTCCAAGGAAAAGTGGGTCAGAAAAAGACAACAATGTAGCATACCTAGACTTCAAAACACCAAACCATTTTGATAACTACTACTACAAGAACCTTATCAACAAAAAAGGACTACTTCATTCAGATCAGGTGCTCTTCAGCGGAGGATCTACTGATTCATTGGTTGCAGCTTACAGCAATAATCAGAAGGCCTTCAAGTCTGATTTTGTTACAGCAATGATTAAGATGGGAAACATCAAACCTTTAACTGGCTCTAAAGGGGAGATTAGGAAGCACTGTGGGAGAGTCAATTAGAGGACACACAGATATAATCAAGTCAATTGTTTGTGTGGTATGTGTGTATTACACACCCCAAAAGTGGGGGAGTTAATTATTGATCTGTTTAGGTGTTTTCTTGTGCCTTGAAAAATTGTTTTGTTGTGAAGCTCAACATAAATTTTAATGTAGTCATTGTAATTTGTAAGGAATAAATTACAAAGTTTGTTTTGACAGATACTGTCACTTTGACAATGTCTTTATTGCAGTGCTCGCTGCTCGCTTAAATTAAAATTAATATTATAATATTTTTTGTGTTCATTAGCTTTTAGCTCTGGAATTCTTGACAAATGACAAACCTATAGCACCGGCCAGCAGTGTAAATAAACCGCTGGTCTGTCAATGACTACGACATATGTGAGTTTAGGTTTGAATTAATATATTTAGTAAACTAAAATAGATTTAGACCTTTAAAAATATATTTAAAAAATATTTTATTGTTTTATTTTTATAAAATAAATTTATTATTTAAATATTATTTAAATAATTTTTAATGGCTATAAAAAGTGGTAATAAGTGATAAATTTAGTTGATAATAAATATAACAAGAGAGGTGTTATAATTACCATTAACTAAATTTATCACTTCTTACTATTTTTTTATAATCAAACAATATTTAAAGCATGAAATCAAATTAACACTATTGTCATTTGATATAATTTTTTTTTTTCTCTTTCATGATCTTCTCCATTCTCTCTCTAGCTTAATATCCTCTTTCCATCATTGAAATTTTAGTCACTATTATCTAATGACTATAAAAATATATTGAAAATTTTAGCTACTGATAAATTTAGTTGGTTGTATTCTCCTAATTTTAAATAATAAAATAATATGATTTTAATTTTCTTTTCAAATGATTAGGTTTTGAACGTCAGCTAATAATTTAGCTATAGAGAGATCAAAACGATGTGGCCAACAAATTAAGTTACATTCAAAATATTTTATATAAATCTGATTTATTTATCCCATAAAATAATACCACCAGGCCAGGGTACCATAAATAATTATGCTTTAATATTTTTATGACTAAAATACTCTCTCTTGTTAAAACCCTAACAGTGATATTATGTTTCACAAAATGGTGGGTTCTTATATGCTTCAAGCCGCTTCACTCCGGTGATCTTTTTGTTACATATCAGAATTTTTTCTTCAAAACTCATCAAAAGTTAGTTTTGTAAAAGCAACCCATATTCTTAGGAATAATTGACAATCAACCAAACATAAAATCAAGAAACTTGAGTCAATATTTCTGTGAATATTTTGACCTACCAAACAGATTTTCGGTAATATTCATGGGAAATTCATTTTCCCAAATTTTTAAGAACATAAAAATTTATCCTCTACTAAATGCCCCTCGTTGATATCTACCAAAAAAAAAAATCTTATAATGAAATTACTCTACTCTAGAATGTCAAATTCTTTTTTATTAAAAATCAAAAATAAAATGATCACCTTTTCTTGAAAAATAAACTTTCCAAAAACAATAATTTTACTAGCTCTGATATTTAAATAATGGGTAAAGTATTTCTCCGGTCAATCGGGATAAGTTGTCTCCAGAGAGCACAAAATAATGTCATTTTGTGGCGGAAATCAAGGTATTTTTATAATTCCAATTTATTGCAGGGTTATATTAATTATTATCGTTATAATTTTTTAATCTTACAACCCCAGAACGACGTCGTTTTGGGCTCGTCAGAAATAACTTTATTTCCAGTTAAACAATAAAAGAAAATATCATGTCTTATAAATATTTAAAGTTTTGTTAACTGGTATGAACCTTAAAATTGTTTAGTCAAGGATAATACCGTATAAGTTAACGAATCTAAGATGTAAACTAACAAGTTGGCAAAAACTTTCAATTCATTACATTGAGAATCAAAAGAGCTGTGAGATTCATGAGATGCTCATCGCAAACCATACCACTATTTTAGCAATGGCCAATGGAATTAAAGAGCTTGAATCTAACTGAAAATCGTAGAATGAGCTGACAAAGATCTTGTACCAAAAAAAAAAAGATGTACAAACTCCATTAGCTCATTGAGAAATACATCTCTAATGCTGCTCTGACTGTTGATACTTTGTTTTACAACTTTTTTTTTGGTGGTCATTTTTAATCTTCAAAACTTAGTTGTGGTTATTACCATAATAGTCTAGAAAAAAAAAAAAAATAGAAGTCATCACCTTTTCAAATAGACTGCAGAAGGAGAAATTATTAGGGGTAAAATGAAAAATAGGAAGGCAAGAAAGCCCAAGAGGTAAAGAATTGTGAAAACTTAGATGTTTGATGAACCCAAAACTCTACTGAAGAGAATGTAAAAGAATAAAATAACATAGAATTTGGTCACAAAGACAACCAAACACAATGCTGAAGCCCCCCCAGCATCTAGAATTTATCCCTTTCAAATGCTGCCCATCTAAAATTACATGCAATAATATGGAAACTGTTGTGCATAGCGTTGAGATGGTTGTTTTGCCTGTTATAAATCATCCAAGGACTAAATAAACCAAATATAACAATTTGTCCACAAACGTTTTGCTCTAGCTCAGCAACAAAAGCCAGAAATTTTTGTTTCTGAACAGAAGCAAGACTTGCATGTATAATTTTTCTTCACATCACAGAAATGTTTTCCACAAGAGGACACAATCAATCCTCAATACACATTATTCCCCTTTACAAGCGAGTGTAAACAATAAAATAACACCTTTACACACATTATGTGCAAAATGTAAGGTATAAATAAGAAACGTTATATAAGAGTTGCTTCAAAACCTATGGATGGCTCAAGATGCTAGGAATTCGAAATCAAGCCCTCCCAGCGGTACCATGTCTTTGGCTTCTAAATTGATTAAGGAGAGCCAGGGCCTAAATAGAAAACAAAATCCATCACTGGTTTTTGTAACAAAATAAATAAATATACAAAAGCCAACTAAAATATGAAACCATAAAGAAAGAACTATACCTTTTCTTTGGCCCTTGGAGTGCCTGACTGTGACAAAGCTACTAATGGGGGCACAGCTCCTTCTTGGAGCACCGAGTTTAAAAATCTTTGATTGTTTGAGCATAGATGTAGAAGAGCTGCTGCTGCGTTCTCCTTTCCTCTCGCAGAACCCAACTCAACAACCTCAACCAGAACAGGAATCCCACCTTCCTGACCAATTGCTGTTTTTCCTTCTTGTATTGTGGCGAGATTGGCTAAAACAGCCACTGCCTTATCAACCATTCCAGCTGCGGGATCCATCAACTCTACAAGGTGCTTCACGGCCCCAGCTTCGACAATCCGATCCTTGTTTTCATGAAATATTGACAAATTAAACAAAGCAGTGGCAGCATCTTTCTTCCCCCTAGGGGTTCCGTTCCCTAATAAATCAACCAGTGGTCTAATTGCCCCAGCCCTCCCTATATTGATCTTGTTTTCCTCAATAACTGATAAGCTGAATAGAGTGGCAGCTGAATTCTCCTTTGCTTCTGGGCTCCCTGTCTCAAGGACTTGAATCAGAGGTTCAATTGCACCAGCATTTGCTATTGCAGTTTTGTTGTTATCATTGATTGATAAGTTAAGAAGTGCTGTAACAGAATTTTCCTGGATCATGGTATCAGTTGATCGAAGTAATTCAACTAATAAGCTAATGGCTCCACAATTTGAAATTAAAATTCGGTTATCCATGTTGTGCTTAGCAAGAAGGCGGAGTTCTGCTGTTGCCTCTCTCTGAGCATCAAGAGAATTGCTCTTCAAGTCATCGACCAATTTCTGAACCCGGGTTTCAGTACCAGAAAGATCAGCTCTGGTTTCAACAGAAGAAGAAGACACTATTTTAGAAACAAACCTCTCTGATGACCGTCGCCGTACAGTTTGGCTTTGAGACCTTGGCTCCACCAACTGGGGAGAAAACTCAGGTTCTTTATGCAGAGTTGGCATGGCAGCAGCATCTGCCCCCAGATTTAGTTCTCCAAAAGTATCTCGACTGTATACTGGATTGGTTGACAGCAGTGGAACACTATTGTTATCATCATGTGTACCTTGAGGAATATTTGCACTAGAGATCACACTGGTATCAGAAACATTTCTATCATGAGTTTGAGATTGTTCTGAGCTCAAGGCATTGGATGATTCCCTTCTAGATGGAGACATTAATGATTGGCCAACTGAATCCACACTCACTTCATCTGAGCTGACAGACCCGTCATCTGAACCTGTGGGTGATATTCTTGCAAGATCCACATGCTGCCCATTAACTGTGCCGGTTAAGGAACCTTCTGGAGTTGCATGGGGATGCAATGATGATGTTCCCTCTTGGTGGATTCCACCAAAAGAAGTTATAATAGGTGATTCTTTGGTTGATCCAGACTCCATAGACCCATGAAGGAGAGATGGTTGATTTAAATTTGTGGACTTAACAGGATCAACAAGCTTCACATTGTTTGTTTCACACCAGTTTGCTATTAATGCCTTTACAGTGTAGTTAGGTATTAGGTTGGTGTGAACTAGAGTCTGACGTGTCTTTGGACAAACAGTAAGCCCAAGATCAATCCAGTTCTTGATGAAAACCCGCTCATAGGTTTGCCCTGATGACACAATGACTGGATCTGTCATCAACTCCAAAGAGAGAGGACAGCAAAAATCAGCAGGTACTGACTCTGGTATAGAGCTCTGAGCTTGCTTAAGCATAACAAGATCCTCATGCATACGAGTTACAACAGAGATCATTTGATCAATATATTCAGCTTCTGCAGTATTTTCAGCTTGTTCAGCATTCTCCTTCAAGTTTTCAAGGGCCACAGCCTCGATCAGAACCTCCTGATTAGACCTTAAGCCCAGGTTCTCAGCAATCTTTGCCAGGACCTCTGAACTGGGTCCCACACCTTCCAGTTGTTCCGTAACAGCTTCTTTAATGGCTGATGATGTATCAGGTCCCAAATCATCCGGGAGATATTGCTGCGAAGCCTTCATCTGCTGTAAAATATCGAGCCCCAAAACCTTAATTCTTGATATCAAGGGTTCAGCTTGCATAACCTAGTGATCAGGAAAAAGGAAATAGTGAGAATCAACATGTCCAAACATTTAAGAATTAAACCAAATAAATATATACGAAGAAGGCATCACGAGACAACTAGATATTGTACTTCTACAGCAGATCACCATCCAGCTCAAGCAAATATACTAGCACACTGTCCACTTCTAACCAAATCACATCTCACCTTGCCAAGGAGGAGATGAAGGAGACAGCAAAAAGGAGAGTATTGTCTTCCTACCAATATGAATGTATCCTCAGAAAAGGGTAGTGCTATATAGATAAACTTGATAAAAACAACTAGAATTTGGGTGAACATCACAACGCAAAGCATTGATTAAGCAGATCGTGAAACAACATGAAGTAATGCTGTGAGAAAGGAGGAGGAGAATAAAGAAGATGAAAGGAAGGGAGTGACTAAGGGAGAAAGAAGATGGAAAAATCCACCAATGCTTGGCCACATAGCTGTATTCCTCTATACAAGACAGCAGTACAAAGCACGATCACCTTGCCAGCAACAGAAAAAAATATTTATCCTGAAATTGGATCTGGGCATTACTTAGCACATGGCAAAGACAATCATTGCACAACATAGCTCAACTCGTTTTATGTTAAACTAACAACTAACATAAATGTTCCATCTCTATCTACAAACTAAAATTTAATATTGTAGAATGAGACTTACAAAGTAAAATTTGCTAGATAATAGATGCCAGTTCTGAATAAGCTCCCTCAACTCATCAACATCCAGGCCAAGTTCCTTGAATTGCTTACTAAGAACTTCATCAGAAGCTAAATCAGAATTATCAGTTGCCTCAATAATTGGTTTCAACAACTTAAGCATCTTCTCTGCCTTTTGGTAATACTTTGATACCAGTTCTGAGTTCATTTTGCCAGAAAATGATAAACGCAAAAATGAGGATATGCCATTAGAGAGCACCTTTAACAAAGATATCTCCATTACACCTACATCAGTAACAAAAAACTTGCATCAGTTACATGTAGATCTGATAGAACAGGAATAAAATAGCTCCAGATATTGCGTCATCCAGGACAGCATAGTATATGAGGAAACTATAAGACCTGATATTATAAGAAACTAATAAGCCTTTATATTATCAAATGTTTGACATAAGGCTGTATAAGCTACATGATAGCATGAAGACATTAACCATTTGTTATTGGATTGTCTATTACCTAATTATGAAATTAAGTGTCAATTTAGAAGAAAAAAATACATTTATGTGGGAAGAGGAAAAGGGAATTGCAACTATTGGAGAATAAAATAATGATAAAATTAAAGAGAACAAATTTTTTCAGTATGATACTAATAGAACATTGCAAAGAGTGTTAAAATGGCCAATGAAAACAAGAAAGAAATTCAATGAAAATGGGACTACCAAAGCACAACATTGCCCCTCTAACTGGCAAAAAAGGGCAAACCCTAGAGCACAAGGCACCTTGATTTGCGAGGGTAAGGGTGAAGGTCCATTGTACAGCCTAACCTTTGCATTTTTGCAAAGAGACTGTTTAAAAGATTGAAAATTGCAGCTTTGGATAAATGGACCATTCAGATTTACAAATATTGGAGATTATGATAAAAAGTTCATGATGCTTTTTGCTACTCTGAAAAAACAGTAAAGCATATAACTATCTTTACAAAAGATTTTAGAAAACTGAAAATCTGAAACTGCTGCTGTAGTGGACAAGAGGAGGGTTACATCTGTAATACATCCATACTGAATTTGCAAAGCTAAATATCTGAAATATTCAAATGTGATGATGAACAATTTTAGTTGTCAGGGTCAGCTAAATCTGTAAGTGCAGAAATTATGAATCCAGGTAACACTCTAGGATGCTTCTGAAAATTTAAGAAAATTTCACTAAAAAAGAAAATTTAAGATGAAAATAAACAAGCAGGAATTGCTGAAAAGGGACCTGGGAAGTTGTTGAGGTTGGAATAATCCAAACTCAAGTAAATTTTACCATACATTGTAGAACCAGCCACCTACGTACACTACTGATTGGATGATGAAAAACAAATGGAAAAAGGATTACCAAGCCTCTGCCAAAAAATAAGACCACGGGAAGCAATTCAGATAGCGGGTGGCTGGAGATGAGCTTCCTAGATGGGGGAGTTGACAGTCAGGAAGCAAGGTGAGTAGAGAGAGGCATAAGATCTTGTTGTCATAGAAAAGGGTGGTAGAAAGATGGGGTTTCTCAATATTATCAGGATCATTCAATGTAAAGGAGAGGCCAATATCCCACAACTAAAATCCAGACTGATAATAGGCAAGAGCCTCCATCCACACTCAAGACACAGCTATTACACAACTCACAATCCTGTGGTCACCCCATCAATTTGGAAAGAATGGCCCATTCACACCAGGGGGTAAACGAAGTAACAAACCAGGTTCTAATACCCCTTGAAGCAGAGGAAACCCCATTTCTAAAAGCCAGGATGACAAGAGAAGATACCCTCCACTATAAATGGGAGGAGTTTCATTTCTCACACCTAGCCAACAGGGGACTCATGCTCATGCATTACATTTGCTATCTGGTCCTATCGAACAAACCTCAATATAAAAGAGTTATGGTATTGTACTAAGGTGCACATGAAGCAAAAATCTGATATCACTGGATAGTAATAGTATCAGCTTATAGTATCTGGTCCTTCTTATATGATGAACCAAACAATGCCTTAGAGAGCACATGGGTCTAACTAGAACTAGAAATGCCAGCTGAGTCAAGCTAAAAGCACTGTAGGCTCACCTTAGAGCAAAAGAAAAAAAAGCTTATTCCCACTAGGAGCGATTAGCTACTGAACAATGCCCTTGTGACTTGTGTTCTGTCAAAATTAAGTGCTCGAAAAGGCCATTTAGATCTAGGTTAAGCTTTTTTCATGGTTTCTCTTAGAGTTTTCCTTGGTCTTCCTCTACCTTATTTATTGGGCTATCCTCCATCTGGCTTGGCATTTATTAGTCTTCTACACACATGGCCAAATCATCTTAGGTGAGATTCTGTCATCTTTTCCTCCACAAATGCTACTCTTGCTTTCTCTCTAATACATTCATTCCTGATATTGTTTAGTTTTACATTGGCTATCAAATGCATAACACAACTCTCCTCTTAAACTCAGGCTTAGGAGCAATGCTTGGCAACAAACCGCGACACAGGCAGACTTAGGTTCAATTCAACTCAATGAAGGAGGGGGAAAAAAGGCATGCTCAACTCAAGTATCCGATCAAGTTTGATTATTTAACCGGGTTCATCAAATCAAACTCGATTTTGTTAAGTTGGCTCCACTTGACATAAAAATCAATTCAAACACTTGAAGTTAAAAATTAAGAATATTACAAAGGAAGTTAAAAATTCTGAGTTTTAAGCAGAAAAATATAACACTACAGTGAACCAAGCAAGATCAATAAAGGAATACGTGACCAAACATCAACGCTACAAGTAAGTAGCAACCAAAAATACAAAGCAAATGCAGCAACACATGATCAAGGAGCAGAATTAGAAACTTAACAGAACCAAATACTTTTTATTTCTTAACAACAATGCAAGTACAGAGTGATGAAATATGATGACAAAGTTAAATTAAATTAAAAAAACATAACTAAAAAATTGAGAAACTAATGAAATATGGGTTTTACCAGAAAAGGGAATTGAAAGGTGATGTTCTGTGATTCCAAGTTGGTTGTTGAGTTTGTGAGAGAAAGGAGAAGCTGGAAATGAAAAAAGGGAAAGAAGGGTTTGACAGTGATAAAAGCAAGGGAATGAAATGCGTTAACACCACCGTTCAGGCCACCGTGGGAATGGGAGGAAAAGGTGGGAGTTGGTGGTAAAATAATTGTGGAATATTGGGGAACTTAACCTATGGTTTTGACTTGAATAAAAGCTTAACCTATGGTTTGACTTGAATTAAAACTTATGAAAGTGTGTTGTTATCTCAACCAAATATGAAAAATGTTAATTTCAGCTTTGAATATTTCTTTTCATAGACTTTTTTTGTATGAACCCTTGGAATTCTGTCACCCTTTGTCGTGTCTAAAAGTTGGCAATTAAATAGAAAATTATAGAGTCAAAAATTGTTAGCTTTGAATTAGACTTTGAATTTGTTCCGGTATTGATTGTAGTAAACACACCATGTAATAATGTATTAAGATGTTATTAAAAGAAAGTTATACTTCCTTAGTAAATTGTAATACAGCCTAACTTTTTAGTAATTTGGTAATATATAATAATTTTGTGTAAGTAAATGTAACCAAATTACTCGTACATTATTGGATTGGTGTAAAGGGGTTTGCCATTGGCAACATTAAATCATTTGAATAAAGAGAGTTATTGATAACGACTTGAGATATTTTAAAGAGATAGATTATTCTTCTTATTTTTTATATCTATTTTATTTATCATTATTCAATACTGATATATCAGAATTTTAATAATTTTTAATTTTTATCTTCTCATAAAATTATGATGTAATGATGTTCAAAAGTAATAGATAAAATAAACATGAATAATGACAAGTAAAATAATCTATCTTTAATTTAAAATCAGTTACGGGTTAAAACTTTCATTCCCTTATTATAATTGAAGATTTGACTTGAAATTGTTTGAGAGCTGGGAGGAAAGTTCATCGAAACGGATAGAATAAATGCAACGGAATGGTGGGTACCACAGATTATGGGAACACAAGTAGGATCGCTTGCACTTAAAAAAATGTAGGGAATCAACTTTTAATTGCGTTAGACATATTTTTGGAAAAGGGAAAATTGTTTGTACTTTAAAATCACACAATTTATATGCTTTTACTCTCACAACAATATGGGACTAACACCTTTATTTTCATTTATCAACTATCTCTTTTTCTTTATCTATCTTTTTCTCTCTCTTAAAATGACATAACTTTACATCCTTTAAAATGGTACATACTTTTCCCTTTTCAAAATTAATTTTCACAAAAAGTGAGGCATTTTGTTATAGGGTTTTATAAGAGTTATGTTGTAGGAAAAGTGATTGTGTTATGTTATAGAGATTCGTTTTGCATGCCTTAGTTTTTTTTTTATTATTCAAAAAATGTGGACCCCACAAAATGTTGTGTGTGTAGAAAATTTTTTGTGGTCATGTTAAATGATAGATGATAAACCCTTTGTTATAATAATAATTTTGTCAGAATGTGAAACTCAGACTTCGTTAGCCATGGGAATGTCAGTTGAACAAAACAAATTCTCCTAAGATATTTTTTTTTTTAAATTCCAAAATGCCCCTAGCATCTCATTCCTCCCTCTAATGTATGCTTAAATCACATGGTGCCAATGGATTTAATTCTATCCTAAGATCAGCTAAGTTACTTGAATTCTAATATTATGTTGAATTGTAGGCTTGATCTCTTTTTTATTTTTAGAACACATATATTTAAAAAAAAAATTAATATGTAGGGATGTTTTTTGCATTTTACTCCAAAAAATGAGGGGAAATTGAAAAGTCTAAAACTATGGGCAAACATAGTGGGCTTTCAACTTAAATGAACCGGAAACAAAGAAAGAAATAATGGTTTTAAAATTGGAGAAGCCAATTGACCAAAGAATGCTTTAATATGGTTCAAACTATTTGAAAAAAAAAAAAAATTATGGGTAAAGTGTGTGTCATTTTAAAAGATGAAAAGTTGTGTCATTTTAAGAGAGAGAAAAAGATAGATAAAGGCTATGAAGCACCGACACTTCAAAAACCCTGACGTGTCGTGTCCGAGTTGTGTCCCGACACTCCAACACACATTATAGAAATTCAAAAAAAGGTTACATTGCATTGAGTTTTTAGTTCTAACTATTAAATTCATTGAATTACGATTACTATTTTATTGAGTTTAATATAAATATTTTGAGATATCTTTTTTTTTTGCAAAATTTATGAATATTATAAGTTTAAATTCATTTTTTTATTAAATTATTGAATATTAAATACAATATACACCACATAAATTAAAAATATTATTTAATATCAAAACGTGTCCTAACGTGTTGAAATCTAACATTTTTTAGAATTAACGTGTCGGAGTGTCGTGTCGGATCGGATCGTGTCACGTGTCCCGTGTCAGTGTCGATGCTACATAGGATAAAGGAGGAGAGAGAGAGTTGACAAAAAAATAAAGATGTGGGTCTCACTTCTTTGTGAGAGTGAAAGAATATAAGTTGTGTCATGTAAAAGGATAAATATTTTTCCAAAAAAATATAGTTTAAACTTTTAACAAAAATTAAGAAGTGTGTGATGATGAGCTAGCGCTTGGAATCACTGACTTGTGTAACTAACGAAATTTATAAGCTTTTACTTCAATTCGTTAATTTTGCATTGCAATGCAGAACTAGCTACGCATTAAAAGAATAGCAAACCAAAAAGCAACAAGAGAATGGGAGTGAATATTTGCATGTATTATTTAGCATGATTATATGATATGAAAGGATCTTAATTATTTATAGATAAATTAATGGTGCTGAATTATATCACTTTTTATTCCAATATTTTTTCTCTTTCATCTTTCATTACTATTGACTTGTAAATAAATAATTAGGATCTCTAAGTTAATATGATAATATTAAATAACATATAAGTGAATCCATTCCCACTTAAAATAAATATGGGGCTGCTAAACAATAAACAAGAAGATCACCATCCTAGGCTTCATGTGAACATGAACAAAAATTGCAATATCTTTGCTTCCTTATGAAACCTCTATCAATGACAATCCCACCAAAAAAAGCCAGCTGTAGTTACACCAGTAGTAATTAAGGCAAGAAATACTAAGCATGTGAAGGCAGATCCATTTTGTGCTACACTTTGGTATTCTCTTTTGAAAAAAATACATCTCCAATGAAAAATGCACACTAAGAGGTCAAAACCCAAGAGCTCCAAGAATTGGTATTAAAGGGGGTTGAAAAGAATATTTTTAAAATATCTTTATTATTTGTAAATATCTATTTCCTTATTTTATTAGAATTTAAGTTAAGTCTGCACTAAGATCATTAGTGTTTCTATGTTTCTATATATTATATACTTTGGTATCAATTCAATATATAGATTTATATTAATGTTCCTTTCGTCTCTTGTTATTGAATATGGTATCCTAACGAGAAGAACCTTGATCTGTTTTTTTTTTTTTTTTTTCTTTTTCCGGTGAACCCACGGTTGTTTGAATTTTCATTCTTGGAGTCGATGAAATTATGTCTAGACTCCATAACTTCAATAGTCTGCCCATCAGAAACCTTACTCTAACTCTTTTTCCAAACAACTTGATTATGAATGAGTTCCTCTGTTGTGCACAACTGTCCGTGTGCAAGGATTTGGAAAAATGGTATGTCGGACATAAAGGATCATCTCCCTTATGGATCATATTCTCATCAAATACCTTTTCTTCCTCTTCCTCTCTTCATTGCCTTGCCATCCAATCTTCTTCATCACTTTCTTCTCCGACTCCTAAAGCTCCATTGAAATGGATTATTGTATCTCTGTATGAAACAGGACAACAAACTGGTGCAACTTGATTTTGAAATCTTCCCTCTCCTCTCCTTTTTGGATCTCAACATTGGATATATTATTGCCCTCATGCATATGATCATCCATTGTATGATCTGCAATCGCAGAACCTTTCGCCTTCTTGATGCTCCTTTCCAATAGGTCTTCCTCATCATCCTTCAGGTTCTTGCTCTCTTTTGCGGAAACCCTACGGTCAGTCGCCATTCAAAAAGTCTCTAACTTTGTAATATGTTTAATCGAGTATTAAAATTTTTTACTTACTATTTAATCACCATTGCATCAACATTTTTTCTTTTTTTCAAAAAACTTGTTAGCCTTTTCTATTAGATAGGTAGTAAGTTAGTATCAGAAAATTTTGGTAATAAGAATATCTCCATCTTTTTAAATATTGGTGGGGCTCACTATTTGTTGCGTCAGCTGTTGATAAAGAGTAGAGCAATAGAGTCCTATATTATATATGGAATCAAACTTATTAATTCCAGTATTAAATTTTAAATTTGACACCTGATATAGTCGTTAGATCAAAAAAGATTAACGAATCTGATTTGTAAGCATCTGACACCATCGATCTTTTTTTATCTAACGGCTATCAGACGATGTGTCAAAGGATCCTACCTCATTATATATATATATATATATATATATATATATATATATATATATATATATATGGGTTATTTTACCTACTCCCACTTGTCTATCCCTTTCATCATCGTTGGATTACAAGTCTAATCCAACGGTCCATAATTGTGAAATAAAATAACTTTTTTTTTTCTCTTTCCTCACTTCCTTCCACACCCTTTCTCTATACTCCCCTTTCTCTCTTCCTTAAAAAAAGTTATTTTATTTCGCAATCCACATTGGATTAATGTGTAATCCAACGGTGATAAATTTCTTTACAACATCATAAATAGGTAAAATAACCCATATATATATATATATATATATATATATATATATATTGAATTGTAAATGAATTAATTATTTGATAAAAAAAGTTTATTATTTTTCTTGTTACAAGAGATAAATTTATCTCTTATACATACATAAAAATGTATATGTGTATATTTCTCTTTTTCTTATATGAGGGGAGATAAATTTCTTTATAACATTATAAGCATTAAACCCTAATAAAAATGGTGTACAATATCATCATGTTTTAACAATTATCAAATTATGTGAAATGGTGTGAGAGTGAGAGCAACCTTCGTATAATCATATCCCAATTGAACGGAGACAGAGGCACAAACACAAACACACATAATGGCGTCGATTTCTACTTCAAGGACCCTCTTCTTCTCCCATTCAACCAAACTCTTCTTCTCTCCCTTCAAACCTTCTTCTTCTTTCTCTTTCCTCCCTCTCCAATTCAGCAGAACAAACTACACTCTCCAACACCAACAACAACAACCGTTACTTCGCCGCAACATCATCGAAATCCTCGAAGAAAGAGGTTTACTCGAATCCATAACCAGCAATGCTCTCAGAAGCGCTTCCTCCGACCCCATTGCCGCACCCCTCAAGGTCTACTGCGGTTTCGACCCCACCGCCGAGAGCCTTCACTTGGGCAACCTCCTCGGCCTCATCGTACTCTCCTGGTTCCGCCGATGCGGCCACCGCCCCGTCGCCTTGATCGGCGGCGCCACCGCCCGCGTCGGCGACCCATCTGGGAAAAGCCTCGAAAGGCCCGAGCTTGACGCCGATTCCTTGGAGAAGAACACTGTAGGTATCTCTAACACCATCAGGAGAATTCTGGGTCGTGCTCAAAATTCGAACTTGGATGAGTTGAATGTGAGTGGTTCTTCTTTAGTTGCGATTTTGAATAACTATGACTGGTGGAAGGAGTTTAGTTTGTTAGATTTTCTGAAACGGGTGGGTAGGTATGATAGGTTGGGTTCAATGATGGCTAAGGAGAGTGTGAGGAAGAGGTTGGAATCTGAACAAGGGATGAGTTACACTGAGTTCACTTACCAGTTGTTGCAGGGCTATGATTTCTTGCACTTGTTTCAGAATGAAGGTGTTAGTGTTCAGATTGGGGGTAGTGATCAATGGGGTAATATAACTGCTGGAACTGAGTTGATTCGAAAGATATTGCAGGTAGAGGGTGCTTATGGCTTGACATTTCCTCTTCTATTGAAGAATGATGGCACAAAATTTGGTAAATCCGAGGATGGTGCAATTTGGTTATCGCCATCCTTTTTGTCTCCTTACAAGTTTTACCAGTATTTTTTCTCTGTTTCGGATGCTGATGTTATTAGGTTTCTGAAAATTCTTACCTTTTTGGATATTCAAGAGATAGTTTCCTTGGAGGGAGAGATGATGAAACCTGGTTATGTGCCTAATACTGCTCAGCGGAGGCTTGCTGAAGAAGTTACCCAATTTGTTCATGGAGAAGAAGGTTTAACTGAAGCTCTTAAGGCGACTGAAGCATTGAGGCCTGGATCTGAGACAAAGTTGGACTGGAAAACTATTGAAGGGATCGCAGAGGATGTCCCATCTCGTTCTTTAGCTTACGACGAGGTTTTGAACTTGTCATTAGTTGATCTTTCAGTTTCTTCTGGTTTGTTTGACAGCAAATCTGCTGCGCGCCGTTTGTTAAAGCAAGGAGGTATTTACTTGAATAATAACAGAGTAGATAGTGAAAGTAAGAGGATTGAGGCAGCAGATATAGTGGATGGGAAAGTTCTCTTATTATCTGCAGGCAAAAAGAATAAGGTGCTGGTGAGAATAGCTTGACAGGATTTATTAGATAGCTGAACATTCTTTGAAGACTGTTTGTTTGCTATGTAGTTTTGTTGTATTCTCAACAGACCTTTGATTTTGCTGCTACACAGAATATTTAAATTTACCAATGGAATAAGTATGTTTATTGGCTACCCAGTTTGGCATTTGAAAGATGGTCCAACTTCCATGATGACATCCTTGCATGCTAAAGAACATTTCTTATTCGCATTTCATCCATTATTTGTGAACATTGCAGCTGTGAACATGTTAGCTCAAATTTTCTAGATTAGAGAATATTGAAGCATATATATTTATTAATCATTGTTGAACAAATGCTAATTTTATGGAGCATAAATTAATGTACTTACATAAGTTATTTGAATGATATTCTTATGATGGGGACTCGGTGGTTGGTTGCGGCTGTGGTCTCCTTAATATGAAGTCTTGATTTTTTATCTATAATAATTTGTGTTTTTTCTGCATAATTGGTATTGTGCATCAGCCATCAGACATGGAGTTCAAGCCTGGTTTGAACAAGTTGAAGTTTTGTTTGGCTTTTAATTTTTCTTGCATATTGATGTCAGTTTATGCTATATCAAGAACCACATGTAGCAGGTTGCACTACAGCCTAATGCGACCTTCATCCCTTCCAATGAAAATCAATTTTATGTTTAGTGAGTAGCAAATACCTATCTTCTCACTGGAGCCCTGCCTAAAATCAGCTTCTGGCTTATAGTTGCCTGCTTCAAGGTTGTTGCTGTGTTGTATGACATTGAATAGGATTGCTTGATTCTGATATAGAACATGTTGGGAACTGATTGGGGAACTAAAACCTCATGGAAGAAAGAGATGGGCAACGATACTATACTAGCACTAGCATGGTGAAGGATATTTTCTTGGTTAATGTATATATAATCTTCAATTATCCTGGAATAGCATTACAATCATCATTTCACATTTGATTTGTGACAGATAGGTGAACAATTACATTTGCTCTGCATTGTATGAAGATCTATTGTAACCAATGCTGCATATAATTTAAAACAGTAAGTTAGCTTATCTGTGCTCCATAAGTATGTCAGATTCTTTGAGTCTTCTCTTTCTTTCTTTTTTCCGTTTGAGTTAATACATAACATCAGATGATTCTTCACTTAATGGCGTATCTTCTGAACATTTCTTGCATAAATCCCTCAGTTGTTGATGCCTGCTCCTGTGACCTAGACATGGGGTACTTCTTAACCAAAGGACTGATCTCGTGCATTAAATTGCCTGTGTGCTACTTGACTACTTTGTCAGTTCTTATGCAACCTGCAAAAAACTAGCAATAGAAACCTATATCGTGAGCTTCCTAAACAAATCAAGACGAGAATAATAACAGAAGAATATAAGCAAGTTCAAATATAACTCAATTCATAATACCCACGTCCAATAATCGAGTTATGTTTAGGGATCGAACTCATCCTTAACCAAAGAGAAATTGTCTAGTCTAATTTGGCAATGAAAGTCTTGGACATAATCAATTTAAACAAAACAAAAGAATCAACAGATAGAATGGTGTAAGATAAAGTCTTGAATTTCTATGAAGGATGCATTTTTTATTGTATTTTCAAGATGACTCTGAGATGTTTCTCTTCTTTTGTGCTGTTCTCATCTCTTATTCTATAACTCTTGCTATTTTTTTTTTATTTCTATTTTTTGTTTTTTGGTGAAATATAACCCTGGCGATTTATTTATAGATTGAGTCATGATAGGTTTAGATCTTCAGTTTCTTTTATAGGTCCAGGCCCAAATAGGTGTAAGTTATAGATTCTGCATGTATGGTCTTCATTTTATTTTAAAACTTTTAAAACCGTATTTTACTAGTTCCATTTTTTTATATTTTAGTTTTTTTCAATCCTTTTTATATATTAAAACGAATCGTTGCGATTCTTATATAAAATTAGATAAGATCATAGTAATAAAGTAGGTAATATTATACTTCAAACCGGATTAATCAAATAATAGACCGTGAAAATATCCAAAAAGATGATGTTATGGTGAAAGATTAAATCTTGCTCATCGTCATAGTTTATTTTATATTTAAAATAATTTATATGGAAAAATATTTTTGCAGTTAATGCAGATAAGTTATCTGCATTTATTCCCAAAACGACGTCGTTTGGTATTGAAATCTTAAAAAATTATAAATATAAACACTATTATAACCCTTAAATAAATTAAAATTATAAAAACAATATGATTTCCGTCCAAAATTACGTTGTATTTTATATTTAAAATAGAAAAAACAAACCCTAGTTCATAATACAAATTTATTAAAGATTTTTGTAAATAACTTTTTCCAAAAATTTAATCAAAAGAAAACTGATTATTTTAAAGGATTAATATTTCCCATGGTGTAGGAGATAATTTGATTTCTTACATATATATATATATATATATATATATATATATATATATATATAAAAAGAGGTTTATCATCTATCATTTAACATGTCTAAAAAATTTTTCCTACACAAACAATATTTTGTGGGGCCCGCAACAAAAAAAACTCCAGTAAGCAAAACAAATCTCTATAACATAACACGATCATTTTTCCTACAACACAACTCTTATAAAACCCATATATAAAAATGTATGGACCCACATTTTCTTTTCCTCTATCTTCTCTACATATGTTCTTACATAGGTCCTATACACTATTATATGTATATAAAAAATTAAATTATTAGCCAAAAAAAATTAAATTAAATTATCTCTTATAACAAAAGAAATATTAATCCTTTATTTAATGGGTTTTATAAATGTTATGTTACATCACAGTTGATAGGTTATATTATAGAAAGAATGATGGTAGGACTCGTTGCTGTTTCCAAAAAAAAAAAATGGGACCCACCATAATTATCTGTATAACATAACCTAACAACTTTCCTACAACATAACATTTATAAAACTCTATTTATTTATTTTTTTGATAAACTATAACCCTTATTTAAAGTAGAAAAATATTTCTCAAGCAGCTTAAGATATATTTATCTCTGTCAACCATAAAATTACGTCATTTTATTTATTTATTTTCTTATATTATTTGATTTATCTTTAAATGGTTATGATTTCTTTCTTTCTTTATCATTATTGATATATTTTCATACAGTTATGATTTTATAGCCTGAGATAAAATTATTTCAAATAATTTAAAAAATGATAAACGCTATTTAAATACAGGTGTGCATGACAATTATTTAAAAAAGAGGGAAGGTACTTAAAAAAAAAAAAAAAAAGAGAGAGGGAAGGACATGTACTCTCTCTTAGCCGTTTAGGAGAATTTTTTTATTTTATATCTCACAAAAAGCAATGGACTGGTCCTCAGACTTTTAACCCTCCAACCATATTAAGATTCGGCATTTTCTGTTTCTCCTGTAATCTGCTAGACTGCTAACATCGGCTTGGAAATAGTTAGCTTAGCTTTATTCTCGGTTTTTATTTAGGGAAATAATTACGGGAAAAAGAAGAATAATGTTGTAGGAAAGTTATTAGTGTGTATCCCATAATTCCTATCTCTATAAGATAACCTAACAATTTTTTTTTTGGTAATCACATAACTTAATAACTTTCCTACAATATTATACTTCTATTTCCCAATAATTATTTCATGTTACATGAGATAATTATCTCATGCAACAGAGATAAAATAGTGAGATCTATTATTTTATTTTATTTTTAAAAATAAAAATTCCACTATCTTATTTTTTGTATGAGATAATTATCTCATGTAACATGAGATAATAGATCCCTTTTACTTAATCAACTCCCCCCCCCCCACCCCCAAATAGTTTTTCTCATGCTATTTTTTTTGTCAGGTTTAATGGGCGGGACAAAAAAGATAACAGTGTAAAAAATTGGTATTTTATTAACTTGCCTCATATAATGGAAACAAGCAAGCTTAAACAAACCATTTGCTTTTAATTTTATTTAAAATAATATTATTCTAAATGCCTAAAATCAAAATCTTAGATTGAAAATATAACAAAACAGAGAAAAATAGCCTTCGATTCATCTAAAACTAAACCATAACAAATCCAAAGTACTTTATTACATATCCATAAAAAATAAAATAAAAAACTCAATAATATTTAAGTTTTTATGTATTGGCTATTGTATGTATTTTGCTTTTTTCACTTTTAATAGCCAATGGGATAAGGTATTAAGATGATAAAAAATGTTTATATTTGCAATAACTTATCTGCATTGTATTCCCAAAACCTGCAAAAAAAAGAAAAAATTTATTCCCAAAACGACGTCATTTTGTTATTGAAATCTTAAAAAATTTAAATATAAAAACTATTATAACCCTGAAATAAATTAAAATTATAAAAATCATGATTTCCGTCCAAAACGATGTCGTAGTGGGCTTACTGCATATAACTTATCGGTAACTGCAGAAAAAGCTCAGACTTTTGTAATTGCTTAATTCACCTAGCTAGTCTTGTGTATTGAAAAACGAAAAGAAAAGAAAAATAAAAATTGATCAATGGACCGTACTCATGAATTAAACGAATTCGTCTATTTAATTTAAAGGGCCTTATCATCTGTATGCTATACTATACTATTTGTAGTTGATGATTCCATGTGAAGACTCATTAATACAATGCAAGTTTTGAGCTGTCCCTCTCACTGAGAAGGAGCTCTGATTAAGCACTTGTTACAGCTTCACTAATTGTTAATTGGCATAGATAGATATATCCATGTGAATGCGTTAATAGATATGTATCTTTGACAAAATAGATCGATTCTATAATTTAATCACATATAGATCCAAAGACCTATCATTAATGTACATGTATGTATCTAGGAATCCTCACAAG
Organism: Gastrolobium villosum; assembly: GCA_032173675.1. Taxonomy (NCBI): domain Eukaryota; kingdom Viridiplantae; phylum Streptophyta; class Magnoliopsida; order Fabales; family Fabaceae; genus Gastrolobium; species Gastrolobium villosum. The sequence continues at coordinate 109,020 of JAVKPL010001463.1, read as the reverse complement.
CACATAATTTATCTTTTCTGACATTTAATATCATATTAGAAGTTGTCAACCCCACATAAATGCGATATCAGTTTGATGTTTTTTTATGAATATTTTCAGTTAATATATGACATGATTTCCACTAAGTCGCCCAACTAGCTTGAATTGCGTGTTATAAAACTCTCTTGCTTTCTCTGATCAAATTAACTAAATAATGGAAAAAAAATTGAAAAATCTCTTCCCTTCTTGATGTGTGTTTGACATGAAATTAAAGACGATGCCTTGTTGGAAAGATGAAGTTTTGAATATTAAGTGAGCTTTTAAGTAATAGTAAATTGAATAATCACTAATGGCCATGTTGGGTCTAAGATGCGAATATTTCAAGCAACGGTGACAAAACCAAGTTCGATCTGTGTCATACGCATCTTTCTTCTAAACTACCACACAAAAATGGAAACAGAATAAATAATACAAAATGGAGCATTCTGTATATATATATATTGTATATGTATTAATTATCTTGTCCCACTAGCTCAGGTAGAGTTTCACACGTCAAGGAATCGAGTGCTTCATAGTTTATGAGATTTTGTTGGTAAAAAGATTGACTTAGATCGCACACCTTAATTACTTACATAGAACAACTTTATGACAATGCAAGAAAATGATTTTACCATTCTTTTTTCTTTTATTCTTTGGTTTTCAACGACAAATGATTTTTTTTTTTTGATATACAAGGAAGAATTGAACACATAATCTAATACAACCTATTCAAATCTCTCACCAACCAATCCCGGTGGGTTAGTATTGTGATTTTATATCACCATTGAGTTGTAATGTGGTGTGTTAGAAAGAATATCTTTATTAGAATATATTTATTACTTATAAAGATCTATTTCCTTATTTCATTAGGATTTAGCTTAGATGTAGGTTAAGCCCATTAGTATTTCTTTATATATTGTACTTTGATGAATTAATCTAATATACAGATTTATTCTATGTTCCTCTCATAAGAATTATTCTAGATTGCACTACGTACTAGCAACTATAGTACTGCAGAAAAATAATCAACCTTTCTATTTGGCTATAACTCTACCTAATTTCTTTGATGATAACATGATTCCATTACCATTATATCTAAGTTTCACACATTTTTATGGGAAAATTAAGTGTATGCATTGCATTTTGTTCATCAGGATTTGCCTGTTTACGATGCAATCTAGCTACCAGTTTCCACAAGCATTTATTCAATATAGAACTATAAAAGAGAAGTGGATATGATTGTTATTTTTCATATTAAGAATGAGATTTTAGAATCCAATTAATACGAGAAAGGAGATGATGCAATATAAGTTAGATCTATACATATATGACACGTTCAACTTCACATGGGAACAGGAACTATATCATGGCCACCGTACCTTTTTTTTTTTTTCTCTCTCTCTCTCTCTCTCCTTTGTGATCTTTACTTAAATCTTTCACTTCCTTCAAATCTTCAGATGGCACAGACTCGTTTGTGACTTACTTAAGGTTACAGTCAAATGGAGATATTCCTCCCACGTGCAATGACCAATTGTTCAAGACTAGACCTTCATCTGTTCATGTGATCTTCAGCGCCAGTTCCATAATAAAATCATAGTTCTGATCAGACCATGCATTTCTCAATGTATTCTTTATGATTCTGCAATCTCTTTTTACCAATATCTAGACTTTTTCAGTTGACTTAATTTCTTCATTTTTTTCTCCATTTTGGGTTTTAATCTTTACATCAGTTTGAATCTCCTTCTAATACTAAAACTACCTCTAAAAGGAATCATAATTGTACACACCTTGAAACTTGCAATACTCCAGTTATATATCTGGTGAAATTTAAAAGCAGGAATTGTAGTATATCTTAGCCTTTCCTACACTCAGAATCTAAGAAGCACCAATACTCCTTAAAAAAAATTTCAACGTATTGGATACGCGTATCGGACACATATTATTTGGTAATCGACATCCTGTATCATCGAGAACGTATCGAAAACGCCGTATCGGTGCTTCATAGCTCAGAATACATTATTCTTACAAATGATGCATAAATGGAAATTGTATATGAATAAAATCATAATAGTGTTTATGCAAAAGCATATGTAATGGGATTTAATTTCAATTTCCCAGAAGCTCTAAACCGGACAAAAGAGGAGGAAAAGAAAGAAGACCAGATAGGGTCAAGTTATACATTCTACTCTGTTGAGAAAGCATGAGTATTCCTACAGCAAAATGAATAGGAAACATTAATTGGACCTAAACAAAGTATGGAACATTTTCACTGGAAATGGATCCATGGCTCATTGTGCTTTTAGATTGAGTGTATACAGAAGTTGAAGATGAAGACAAGGATGAAAGAACAACAGGATGAGAAGGTAATGGTTTTGGTGGTGGAGGTGGAGGAGGAGGAGGTTGAGAAAGACCTTGTGAACCTGCAGGAATTGCTGCATCAGCAGAAGAAACCAAAGCAGCATGAGAAGAAAGAAGAGTAGCAGCCTCTCTATATTTGTATTTTAGTATCTCAGCCCTTACTGCATTTAGTTGTGCTTGTAAAGATTGAACATGTTGCTGCAAAGCTGATATTGCACCCATGCATCCATATACAGGATCTCTCAACCTCAAGTTAGCTTCATAAACAAGACTATTTGCTGCATCAGCTCTTTGGCCCTCTGGTACCTCCTAGTTATATAGAATTAAAATTTGACAACAAATCAATATAGCTTCAATAAGAGTATATAGTAAGTTCAATTGAAGAAAACAAAAGTAACTAATTTGATGTCTGAGCTAGTTAGGCACTAACCATTAGCATCTTAGAGACATTGCTTGCACCAAACACTTTATGAACAGCTGCAAACTTTTGAGGCTCATGTGGTGAGAAATAAGGAGAGAAAGGACATTCTTCAGCACACCTTCTTCTCAAAAGCTTACATGCAGCACAAGGGGTTACTGTGTTTAAGGTTGTCCCTAAAACTGGACCATAAAAATGCTTTCTTCCCATTTGAGGAGATGCTTCTCCCTCTGTTCTGACCTTTGCTATCTCATCTAATCTTTCTTTGGCAAAACACAAAACTCCATGTTAAACAATAATCTTGACCCTGAGTCTCTACACAAACAATAATGCATATTTTGATAATTTTGTTGCTTTAAAGCATCATGCCCCAGCACCATCAGCAGAGAACAACAATATATATATAGTGAAAATCTTAGAAACTTCAGGTGATGAATAAATTGTTTCCTTTATCTAAAAAATGAAAAAGAGAGCTAGAAAAATGTTTATTTGGTAATATTTACCTGTCTCTGGACATCCAAACATATCTGTTGATTGTCTTGATCTAAGTGGTGGATTGAGAGGGTGAAGACTTTGTTTCAGACACAACACAAAGCACAATCTATGTGAGAAGAGCAGGGAAACAATCACTTAAAAGTTAAAAGGCAAAGTAATTAGGAAAAGTTGGTCAATGCTCTTTATAAGGAACAAAAAGAAAAAGAGAGAATTTAACTACAAGAAATATAGGAGAAAATAAAAAACAAAGGGATTAGGTTGCATTAGACATTTAGAAAGAGAAAGAGCACTTTTTTGTCAATAGCTTGCACACGTGTTAGTCCTTGTGGGAAATTGACAATTGACTTTTGAAAACAAACAAACAAGAAACATCAATGTCAGACTATTTAGCAGATGAGTTTTTCTTAAGAATATATTATTGGGGAAATTGCTATGGGCTGCAAAGTGGTATGCTTCCCTTCATTGGGTGTCCCGTAATTGTCACATGTTTTCAAGGAACAGCCATGTATGAGGGACCAATTACATTAAAGGATTGCTATTTTTAACAATCTCTTGCCATTTTCTCCCTTTTTGGAAACAGTTTATAATGGAGCGGTGGAGATGTGAAACAGTGCAACAGCTATCACAGCTTATATATTACACGGACTCAACCTCACCTACGACTCCCACATGCAAACCTTTTTCCGCAAAATAAAAAATGGTTTAATTTCTATTAGGGAGATAAATTTTATCTCTTATACACGTAAAAATATGATATCTATTTTTTCTTCTTCTTTTTTTCACATGATCTCATAAGTGTCCCATATGCTTTTATACATATATAGTAAAACATCAAACCCAATAAAAAAAAGTTATTTTAGAGACCATAGGAGAGAATTCAGCATATATGTAATCAAGAGAGTCTCCATTGAAGACGCATAATACATCCTTTCACACCACTAGCGCTTCCGGGTTACACAGTGCATAGATTTCTGAGTTTATCATTTATTATTTAATATGACTACAAAAAATTTCCTACGCACACAACATTTTGTGGGGCCCGCAGTAAAAAAAATACCGGCACACAAAACCAATCTCTATAACATGACACAATCATTTTTCCTACAACATAACTCTTATAAAACCCTAGATTTATTTAGGTTATAATTATATTTTTATTAAAAAATAAAGACAATAAAGATTGAATTTTTAAATTACTCGATGATATTCCGGTTGGGCAAGGGTAGGTTAGGAGATCATCACTCTTGATTAAGTTAGACTAATCATATCAAATAGACTTTCATATTATATCTTAATCCAAAATCTTAAAAGATGCTACATTCATGATATTTTTTCATGGATTTCACTTAATCTATTATCATTAAACTCCATCGTACTTAAATAAAAATTTTGAGTTTTTAAGAAAAAAATTGAGGGTTTAAAGTTTCTAAAAATTACTTTAGATAACTTTATCTAATATTCATATATATATATATATATATATATATATATATATATATATGTGTGTGGATCCATGTGAATCCATATGAAGGAAAAAAGAGAGAAAAAGAAAATATAAACCTCACACATTTTTTTATCTATATTTTGGTGAAAAGTAGATAAAGTTATATGAAATAACTTTAGAAACTTTAAAGTCATAAATTAAGTAGACTTGAAGAAGATTGAAATTAAAAATTAACATAAAAATGGGGGGGGGGGGGAATATTTTTCTATTATATGAAATAAAATTATCTACTATAATACTAAAATAACATTATTTTGGTGTTTAAAAAAAATAAAGACTGCCTGAGAATTTTTTTCTTACAATATGAATTTTATTAAAATCTCCTATATTTTTTTCAAATTTCAAAATAAATTATTTTCAATTGTAAAAGATATTTTATGTGTGACGTAAGAAACACTAAACTCTAGAAATAAAAATAAAAAATAAAAAATAAAAAATATCTAAAATAGTTAAACTTAAAGATTCAGACATACTAGGGCGGTTTTGCAAGGAAAATTCTTCCCACGTGCCAAGGGCATGATGCCAAGCCTCCCCCAAACATTTTTATCTCAAATTTTGAACCTATGGTCCTGTATTTGGCACTAATAAGCCTCAGGTGTTGTTTTTTTGTTTCAAAGATAAAATCATTTGATGTTTGGATATATGATTTGAAAATCACTTTACATCAAAAAGTTTTTTAAATATTTAAAATAAAAAAGCACTTTTTATATATATAATTACAATAAAGAAAAAATAAAATAGCATGATTGTGGGATAAAGAGAAATAAAATAAGTATAATACGATGATGTTAAAATTATATTATCTTTTTTCCAAAAGAAAAATATTATTATTTTTTAATTTCTATTTTTTTCAAAAACAACCAACAACCGACTAAAAAAACAGCATTTTAAATTTTATTTTAATTTTTTTAAAAAAATTATTATCCAAACATCTAAAAAATTCTCAAAAAAATTTTAATTTAAAAAAAAATCAAAAATAAAAGTCTATACAAATGAGTACTTAGGAAATTCTTCCCACGTGCCAAGGGCATGACGCCAACCCTCCCCAAACATTTTTATCTCAAGTTTTGAACCTATGGTCCTGTATTTGGCACTAATAAGCCTCAGGCGTTTTTGTTTTTTTTTTTTAAGATAAAATCATTTGATGTTTGGATGTATGATTTAAAAATCACTTTTACATCAATTTTTTTTTTGAATATTTAAAATAAAAAAACACTTTTTAAATATATAATTACAATAAAGAAAAAATAAAATAGCATGATTGTGGGATAAAGAGAAATAAAATAAGTATAATACGATGATGTTAAAATTATATTATCTTTTTTCCAAAAAAAATATATATTATTTTTTAATTTCTATTTTTTTTCAAAAACAACCAACAACTGACTAAAAAAATAGCATTTTAATTTTAATTTTAATTTTAATTTTTTTAAAAAAAATTATTATCCAAACATTTAAAAAAATTCTCAAAAAATTTTTAATTTAAAAAAAAAAATCAAAAATAAAAGTCTATCCAAATGAGTACTTAGAAAATTCTTCCCACGTGCCAAGGGCATGACGCCAACCCTCCCCAAACATTTTTATCTCAAGTTTTGAACCTATGGTCCTGTATTTGGCACTAATAAGCCTCCACGTTACTTCCTTTTAATCACATTAATTAAAAGGAATAATGTTGTTGATGTTGTAGGAATAAATTTTATCTCCTACACACATATAAAAGTATGTAGTATGTGAGGTTCATATTTTTTTTCTTCTCCTCACATAGCTCCACACATTTTTATGTATATAAAAGATAAAATTATTTCCTACAATATAAGAAACATTAATTCTTTATATAAGTACAAGTTTACATGTACTTTTTTTCACCAATGGCGGCATTGAAGTTTTACAACTATTTACATTCTCACAATCCTTATCCCTTGCACTCTTTTTTATTTTTTTGGGTACAAATATCTCAGACTCTTTGTTCTCATAAAGTGAGTGATAGCACAAATTCTTATGTTGTAAAATTCCAATCTGAATTAATATCCAACGAAAAAATATTTATTCTTTTTAAATGACATAACTTATATCATTTCATTCTCACAAAGAGGTGCTACCCACACCTTTATTTTTTTGTCAATTTTCTCTCCTCCTTTATCTATCTCTTTCTCTCTCTTAAAATGACATAACTTTACATCATTTAAAATGGAGGATGGATTACCAAAATCTTCTACTACCAACTTATTACCTATCTAATCACCATTGATCAACATTTTCTCTTTTTTAAGAACTTTTTAGTATTCTCTCTTTGATTCAATGGTGATTAGATAAGTAGTAAGTTGATAGTAGAAGAATTTGGTAGTAAGAATATCCATCCTCTTTAAAATGATACACATTTTACTCAACATCAAATAGTCTCTAAAAAAAACTTTAAATGCCACTTAAGTAACCGTTCTTACGGTTCCTCGTTTTTACTTTTTCATTATTCTCCCTCTTAAAGTGCTCCTCTCGATCAATCACTATCCTTGTGCAACTTGTCCTTCAATTTATTTTTAGCTTAAAAGGTTGGTGGTTGTTGGATAGGTAAATCACTTTACTAAAATTAAATGCTAGCATTACAAAATGCTACAATTTTAAAATTAAATCTCGATTTGGTATATGTGCAAAGATTTTGTTTGACTATTTTAATGGTAGCAATCACTTAACTTTTATGATTTATCTTTTAATTAGTTTGACTAGCAAAGATTACTCCCTTCGACTTATCTGTGTGGTGATAAATATAAGTCATAAAAGAAAACATAAGAGTTGAGAGATATAGCTATCATAATTTTAACCAAATCTTTATATAATTAAACCCTAAAGATCAATGGGTAACTCGATGAGTGATTACGATATTTTTAATATTTAAATGTTTTGAAAGATTGTTGTTAAACTTTAAGCACTTTCTAGACGAACATGTCATACCATCTCACAATCATCTTTACATATTACATTTTTAAATTTTAACTTTATTATCAAATAACACATGAATCCTTTCAACGCGCTGAAGGACATTAATACATAGTAAAGAAAGGTTATAAAATCGTAGTGTGGCAATTATAATTATAACGTGCAACTAACATTGTTTTTATCCATCTTTTTAAAAGACAGCTGCATCAACATTAATTGTATGAGTTCAAAGGAGTGGATCCCTCCATTTCTTGTTTGCATCTTTGTATTAATTAAGCCCAACATATTATTTATAATTTCTTAAAATCATAAGAATATATGCATGAAGCGTATTTTCATCTTATGTCCGCAAAATCAAGGCGTAGGGTAGAATCCTGAATGAAGTACAATATAACATATTTTCAATTTAAAATCGAGACAGATCACAATGATGTGCATGATACCTAATAAAACCGCAGACTTAACCTTTCTCGTGTGATATGATTACCAAGAAAGCAGAAAGAAGGAAAGTTTAAACTGGAGGAAGGAAATGTTACCAGTTGCAACCGGTTATACAAATAATATAATGATAAAAGTAAGATTATCGATCTCATAAGGACTGATTATCAAGTAATAATTTATCTATGCGATTAAAGTTGGATAGATCTTTAAATTGGATTTGTTGAGAATAATACTTTAATTTGTAAAACACAATTTTTAAAGAAATTATTTTTAATTATTATTATTTTTTTGGTTTCCCAATGTATCCTCCAGCCGACAGTCGAAGACTAATCCTTTCGAGGCAGGAGATAACATTAAGTGGCTAAACATCTCCCAACAAAGCATTTTCCATATGCATGGCCAGGAATCGAACCCCTGTCAACATGTTTAAGGAACATAGCTATATACAGCTATCTACCAGCATGTTTAAATAACAGCTTTGTTTAAGGAGATTATTTTTAATTTTTAATAGGGTAAAGTGTGTATCATTTTAAAGGATGTAAAATTGTGTCATTTAAAGAGAGAGAAAGAGATAGATAAAGGAGGAGAGAGAGTTGACAAAAAAAATAAAAGTGTGGGTCTCACCTCTTTGTGAGAGTGAAAGGATATAAGTTGTGTCATTTAAGAGGATAAACATTTTTCCCTTTTTAATATTAAGAAATCAAGAATTGAATTCAAGAATTAATAACGTGAAGAAAACTGTTTTTAACTTTTAATAAAAGATGTAGCTAGGAATTTCAATTCCCCAATAGTTTCTCAACGAGTTAAGCTTTCATGCAATTAAAGTTTGCAATCAATTATTGACAATTCTGTCTGATGTAACTAACTCCTTAATCCTTCTGTGGTTTCAATTCTTTAATTTATTCCAAGACTCTAATCTCTTATGGTCTTTTTCTAAAGCAAGCTTTAAAATAAAAAATTATACGTCATGAAATTTGTTTGTAATGTTAAAATGAATATACCATAATCAAAAAGTTAAAGATCCTCTATAATATTAAGAATTCAAGCTTCTTTTCTTTTTTTTGTTAACACTTAGTCGGCTTTAGTGTTTTTTTTTTTTTTTTGAACACTTAGTAAGCTTTACTGCTTTAGTGTCAAATATTGGTTTCAGGGTAAGATAACCACACAAGGAGAAAAAATATGTCTGAAGATGACACGACAGGACAAATATTGTATTCTAGTGTTGTAAATCGAGATAAATTTTATCTAGTATAGATATATAAAAGTGTATAGGGTTTATGAGGGATATATAAAAAAAGAGAGAAAAAAAATTAACATATATGAATTCTGCACATTTTTATATATATAAGAGATAAATTTATTTTTTATAATATAAAAAACAATAAATCCTTATAAATACAGTACCTATGTTTTTTTATTCATGGTTATTATATTATTTTTTTTTGGTAAAAAGTTATTATATATTTTATTTAGATTTATATTAGTCTTGTTGTGTCATCTTCAAATATATTTATGAGATAATTATTTATCATGCAACAGAACACCATTTGTGTCTTGTCACAGACACAGAAATACCATAGCCCCATTATATAAGAAAAAAGAAAAAAATTGAAGTGGGTCCATGTTATATTGAGTAAGCAGGAAAATAGAGATTCTCCCTCTTATATAACACTTGTATTTCACTATATTTATATATCTTTCTTATATAACCATGGATGACACAAATATGTTCAATTATATCATATATTTTCCGGGTACCAAAAACTATATTTAATGGGTAATACTTTTCTTGTATTATATAAGAAAAATATTATCTTCTACCTAAACAGTGAATAAAAAAGAGAAAAGAGACTTGGGGCTGGAAAAAAAAAATCCTTGGGAACCCATTTAAGAAATGTAAGTTTAGGAGATAATTTTTTTTTATGTAATATAAGAAAAGTATTATCCATATTTAAATAGTAATTAAATTTTAAACAAAATAAGTTGAAATAAATGGAATAAAATTGGTTTAGCAGATTCAACTGTGATTATAGATTTCATTATTTTTAAAAATTGGAATTATAAGATTATAGAAGGCAAAAAAATATATTGAAATCTAAATAAAAAATTATGAAATTGTAATAATTTGAAACCTATTTACGAATGTGCAATAATTAGTTACGCCCAGATCGCGCCTAAATTTAGCCACAACAGAGTAACTCGCCCGTGTTGAGGAATCCAAGTGTGAATGAATAAGTAAAAAAGTCTCGCATTAGTTAAGAATGGACTAAGTGAGCATCATATAAGTAGAAGAACCCATGCACATAATGTCTTAAGGTTTTGAGTTTGATTGTAGTGTTCCGAGCCCACTTAATGTTGCTGCTCACTTGGCGGTCTCTCCCCGCTATGAGCTCCCCGTGCACGGCCCAACAACCCGAGGATAATATTTGGCATAAAATTGTTATACATTCCTAATTACTATACATTTGTAAATGAATTTTAAATTGTTATATTTTCATAATTATTTATTTAAAACACGATATATATTTTTTTTGCCGTTTATAGAATATTAAATTTTAGGACAGCCTCGTGTGGGTTCTTCACCGCATGATTCACCTTCAACATTGTTCTTGTGGGTTTTTCTATTCCAAATTGCCCATTCATTTTTCATTCGGGTTCAATTAACTTTCCTATTAATCTCATTTTCCATTGCGTCGATCCCAATAACTGTTATTTAAACCACCATAAAATTAATGATAATATTATTTGTGCACTATAGTTATTATATATTTATATTATTTCTAATTATATTAATATTAATCAACTTATTATCTTAATTAAAGTATAAACTATTATATGAATAATAGTTGATGAATGATGTAATGTATAATATAACAAGGCTACTTATTGCTCATTTGGATGGGCTTCTAAATAAAGTACTTTTTATACCTTACTTTTTAGAAGTATTTTTTTAAAAAAATTTAAAGTTATTTAGTTTTTTTTTTTTAAATTCACTTTTGACATTTTATTTTATTTTATGATTTCTTCTTTTTTTAAAAAGCAGGTATCTAAACAAATTTTTCTTCGGAAGTAATTTTTTTATAAAAAAATAATTTTTGAAAATATCCAAATGGGTCCTGAGTCCTTTATACTTTTAACATAAATAATGCTCAATTACTATGTAAATATTAAATTATTATCCGCTTAATAAAATACATCAATATATGTGTGTGTGTGGGGAATTTGTGTAAAAAAAATGTTTCAACATCAAGCATTATATATATATATATATATATATATATATATATATATATATATATATATATATATATTATGTTTGAAATTCTAATAATTGTATCCAAAAAAATTCTAATAATAAACGGAATGTAATAAAAATGAAATAAAATGAGAAGAAACGGAACAAAATTATTATTCAATTTTTTTTTTTTTTGTCTTAAGCAACCTCTATTATACTATGATTTTTAATGTGTTGTTATAGAAGGAAAAGTTAATTTTGTAGTTTTGGAACTATGCAATTTTAATGTGTGTTATTATATTTTATAAATTTTTCTTTTACAAAACATAATATACTATCGCTTGCGTAATTTGTAAAATGTATCCATACCGTCCATTTACCCTACAAGGAAAGCTAGTTTCCAAATCAAAAATTGCCATCTTCAATCAAACACTCCATGATGTCATCCGACCTTTTCTGCCCACTGCCGACAATCTTGAATTCCAATACTCCCATTGTACAGTTTTTTTTCTTAATCATGTCATGAACTGAATAATTGTCTTTTATAATTCAACAGTCTCGCTGAATTTATAATTAAGCCATTTATGAAAAAATAAAATTAGGTTGAATCAGTCGAACAATTGAATCAATAATAATAATAATAATAATTATTATTATTAAACAAATAATTTGTCATGTTTTATAAATAATTTTATATATTTTGTATTATTTTGGAGGGTTTAATATTTCTTATATTATAGAAGATAAATTTATCTCTCATACACTTATAAAAATATGTGGGGCCGTATAAAAAGAGGAAAGAAAAAGAAAAAAATGTGGGACTCACATATTTTTATATGTGTTTATTTTCTATAACATAATATTTAATGTTTTAATTTTATGATATCATCAAGTTTAACTAGTTAATGCAATTAAGTAGCTTAACAAGTTATACACCTAAATGGAAAATTTCACGTGCATGACTTCAAAACAGGTAATATTTTTTAGGAGATCATTTTCCAATCTCAGCTGGAATTTATTTCGGAAAAGAAAATATTTTTTGTTTGAAAACAAAACAAAAATAAACAATGAAGACGAATTGGGGGTCAAGTGCCTACTTCCAACTAGGTATACTGGTTTCTGTCTCTTCCTACAGTCACATGCCAGAATGCAACACAGCTAATTAACTAAAAATGAAACTTGCCTAACCCGTTTCAATTTGCTCTCTTCACGTTGTAATGGGTCATTTTACAAGAGAGGAAAGAGTGTTTATCCTTTTAAATGACATAATTATATTCTTTCACTTTCACAAAGAAGTAAGATCCACATCTTTATTTTTTTATCAACTCTCTCCTTCTTTATCTATCTATTTCTCTTTCTTAAAATGACACAAGTTTACATCCTTTAAAATGACACACAGTTTACCTTTTTTTAAAAAAAAAAAACAATTATGTTTATTAAGAAATTATTTTAATCACCAAAAAAAAAAATTAAACTATTACAGTAAACGCGTTGACTGTGTGAGATAGCAATTAATGACATCGTAATACGAACATCTATTTTTTCATCCCTCGATGGTGTGAGTAAATTACATTTTGGCAACAGGGACCTACTTTGCCAATTTAATGAAACAATTACCTGTTGACCAAGCCGTTCCATGTGATTTACTCACACCATTGATCTCATTTTATTCAAAATCAACGGCTCCTGTTCAAGGTACATGATACACCCTAACATGTCAAGTTGTCAACTGCATCTAAGACGTTGCCTATCGAACAACATTGTGAATATAGGTCAATAATTTGGAGGGGGAAAAAAAGGGAAGAAAGAAAGAAATTAAATCATGTTTCCAAATAGATGTAGTAATGCTTGTTCGAATGATTGCATAATAGCTGGTTTCTAATATCTAATTCTTTTTTTTTCTTTTTTTTGGTAAGCTCTAATATCTAATTTAACCCACTTGCTTTAGTTATATTCAATTATCATGTCACGAATTAAGTAACGTGAAACAATTGTTTCGGAAATCGTTCTCTTATATGGTTGGAAAAGATAACATCTCCCGTAAAAAACAATAATTATATACTAAACCTTCCTCTCTCTTTTTTGATAAACAGCTTCTTCTTTTTTTACTCCTCAAATATTATTGGCTGATGTGGCTGAGAGAAAAAAATATTATTATTATTATTATAATTATGTACTATCTTTAGTAGAAAGTTATAATAGATTGTTGGAGATAATTTTTTTCAAAATATGAAACCCTATTTATTTATTTTACTTTTCTGCGTTGCCTTTTTTATTTTTGTTATACATCCCAGCTGAATGCAATAATATATGGGTTTATCATCTATCATTTAATATGATCACAAAAAATTTCCTACACACAACATTTTGTGAGGCCCGCAAAAAAAAAAAAACTCTGGCACGCAAAACGAATCTCTATAACATAACACAATCACTTTTCCTATAACATAACTCTTATAAAACCCATAATATATATCTGATATTTGGGATTTTAAAATCAAATTTGCTTTTGTTGACCATAATACTCTACTGCAGCATTTATAAAGAACTCAGTTTCATTAACTTCCATAAATCAGTGTAAGGGTTTGTAATTTCTCATCTTACAAGTTTTATAAATGCAAGTTTTCTTATAGAGAGAGGGGTAGGGTCCACTTTAAAGAAAAAAAATAAAAAATAGAAAAGTGATTGGCACGGACATCGAAGTGAGAGTGGTAGGAGAGGAGATTTCTTATGCAAGATGAGAAATCTTTTCCCTAAATGTAAACGCGAAGCCCATAAAAATATCTTCTTTTCGAACTTGTAATTTTTTTTATGGGTAAAATGTGTGTCATTTTAAAAGATGCAAAGTTATATCATTTTAAGAAAGAGAAAGAGATAGATAAAGGAGGAGATAGAGTTGATAAAAAAAATAAAAAATTTGGATCTCACCTCGTTGTGAAAGTGAAAAGATGTAAATTATGTTATTTAAAACGATTTTTTCCTTTTTGTATTAATTGTAGAAAGTTTCTTCTGTGTTTTGACTGTTTGGAGATATTAAAACATCTTAGAATTGCTCGCATATCTAAGGCACTTTTGTTGCATAGGTAATTAAAAGTAGGGTTTTATGTTTATCATGTAACATGATATAACATCACTTTTCTACACACACATTAAAGAGATGGGGTCCATATGTTTTTATTTCTTTTTCATCTTCCACTTTCTCTCTCCCTTTTGATGTGAGAGATGGACATAAAACTTAAATCATGTAACATAACAATAATAAAACCCTTAAAAGTATCTCATTTTTTTATTTTTACGTAAGGCCTAGGACGGCCTCTAGCAAGGCATTTAAAAGTCCCCACGAAAACCGAAGTATAAAAAAAGAAACTGGGATGAATAACATTTGTTAAAATTGAATCTCTCTCGCCTTATGTCCTCAATTCTTACCATTTGAATAGATATCTCATTAATTTGATTTAAGAGTGGAAGCCATGCTAAGTTGTGCGGTGTATTAAATTTAAGCGAAAATATGAATTTTTTTTCCTACTAATGACTCATAGTATAAATGGAATCCACAAAATAATGGAGAAAAAAAATTCAAAATAAGACCCACTTACGCTATGAGTCACTAGAAAGAGAAAAATTTTCTCCGGAGAAAATATTTTCCTTAATTTTAAATATGCCTATGTGATTTTTTGTTTATCACATATGCCCCTGTAGTTTGTGAAAAACATATCTTTTGCAAACCACAAAGGACATGTGTGATAAAAAAAATCCACATTGGCATAGATGATTTTGGAGTAAACCACATGGACATTGGTAAATTTTTCCCTTTTAAATATCAAATGGGGACAACGATGATCATTATTATTAATTTAGTTTAGGCTTGATACAAAATGAAGCAACTATATACGTTATATATATCTAACTTCGAAAATTGGAGGTGAGAACAGAAAGAAAAGGAATTAATCAACTAAAGGTACGTAATCAAGTTAAAGATATGATGAAGAAGCACTTCGTTACTTTAAGAATCAATCTGGCACATTCAACCTTTCCATATTATTAACAAGATAACCATATAGAAAAGCAGCTTCTATGTTATATTACACAAAATCTCCAAGCAGCACCTTCATGAACATGGATGAATAGCACCCTCGTGACCTTGCATTGCCAAAGCACAAACTTGAATTACCGGGCACATCATACAGATTTTCATCTTCTTCTTCAACTTTCCTCGAGTGTACCATGGGAGAAGATGGCACTGAATATGATGTTGGCCTCATCGATGAGGATGATGACAAAGATGATGATGATGAAGAATAAGAAGAATTGGACAAAGATGGAGACTCACGTGGTGGAGGAATTACACAACTTTTTCTTGTAGTGCGCTTGGGGAATATAGTTTGCAAAAAACTAGCTTTTGGTGAATTCTTCTTGTCCTTGATTGTGGGGTTTTCGGTAGCATTTTTGAAGTAAGATGGAGGTGGGGTAAGAGGTGGCAGAGAATTTTCTCTGAATCTAACCTTAGGAGTACCAGGTTGAGATTCCCACACGAAGGGAACTGATGCAGGTTGACCTACATCATAAGCTTCGTTTGAGAAACTTGATAATTGTCTTGTTAGGTGATCCTCAAGACACGTTATCTTCTTGTTTTTTTGCCTTTTAACAACTATTGGAGAAGGTCTTTGGAGAAGGGTTGAAGGTTTTGACATCCTTAATTGCTATGGCAGATTGAAATTAAAGTGTGTATTTATGTTATGTATATGTATATATATTTAGAAGATGGGAAAGTGTACATGAGACATTTTCAAAGGGTTTTGGTGTAAAGAAGGAGTAGTTTTAAGACTTTTTAGGCTCAACATGGGAATCTCTAACATGAGATTGGGAATTGGCCGGTAGTGGTTGCCTTGGGTATTTATTTAAGTGGTTTCCACATTCTCGTGGAGTTTGTGATCGTTGAATAAGAAAAAAGTTAAGTCAACTATATACACTTGTGGCTGATTAGTTGACGGTGATTAATTCACAAAAAAATAATAATTAATAACTCTTAATGATTAATTTGCTTATAGATTTATAGTGCCTCTAGAATCATGTCAGATTTTTTTTTTTTTTTTTTTATTATATCGGACGACAATGTAAGGAATGAACAAAGGATGAAGTGCAATACAAGACTCGAATAAAAACTCTAGCAATTTTTTTCTTAATCTTATTTACTTAAATTTTGTGTCATCCATGTATTAAAAAAATAAAAAATTGTGCCATGGCCTAAAAACTCTGGTTGATTAACCTTCTCTCTCTACAAAAAGTCGTATGAGAAACCCAGATAGAGTGAAAACATAAATTGCATTTGCAATACTAACATGTTATATGAAGCAATTATGATTGGTCTAATGGAGAGACTTGGATAATTTGTATTAGATTATGTGTTTAATTTCTAATATTATATCCAAAAAAAATTATTTTTTATACTGCCTTCTTCTACTCTCTCTTGTTGGTAAACAAATTAGAGTCAAGATGCTTTAAATCATAACCTTCTTCTACTTTATTACTCAGTCAAATTACTTTGTTTCATTTCCTTATCATGTATCTTTTTCAATAAAACGTTATCAATAAAAAAATATTTCTTTTAATTGGCTTAATCTTTTTCAATTTTTAATTGTTGGGTGACAATAACATGATCAGGAATAATGGTTTTGAATTCTTCTTATAAACTACGCATATATATATAAAATATGGACATGTTATAAGAACTACGATATCAATTCTGAATAGAAACTAGCTTATAACACGAAAAAAAAAAATTGGTATACATTTGTAAAGTGTCAATTCAACAATTAGGTTTAAAGTATGTAAAATTGTACAAATCCATTTTTTTATTTATCTTATGTTAATTTTAATTTACTTTTTTAAATTTTATTAGAAATTTGAACTTGTGATCACAATAAACTCTAATATCATATAATGAAAACAATTGAACTCAACAACTTAAACTAGAAACATTAATGATTTCATATTAATTAACTTATTCGATGTTTACTTTCTTTTTTTTTTTTTTTTTTTGGTACAGTGTTTACTTTCTATTTCTTTCAACAGAAGTATCTTCTTAAACCATCCATCGCAAGGGCAACAATAATACAAGCAAAGCAAAACATGGCCATATGGTGACATCTACTCTGCAATTAATGGATGCAAGATGAAGATGGACACGTGCTGCTGATCCCTCTTGAAGCACGTGCCTTGTCAGGTCTTTTTCTTTTTTCTTTGTTTAATTTTTTGTCAACTTGGAAATAATTAAAAGGTTTTTTTTATCAACTAATTCACATTTTTTTAAGGGACAGGATCCGTTTACAAATTTTTTGGAATTTTTTTATAAATTACGGGCAAATAAAAAGGTTTTTTTTATCAACTAATTCACATTTTTTTAATGATAAAATTAATAGTTTAGTGCGCATTCTGAATTAAGAATGCATAATGAAGATCGAAGAAATTTGTCACTCCATTCAGTTGCCACCTAGAAAGAAGAGAGTCAACAAAGATGTTACCCACTTCCAAATGGCAGTTTCCTAACAAATAACATCAGTTAGCCTTTCCCAATCACCATTATTACCAATTTCTGTAATTTAATGGAATGATAACATTTTATGATTTGGAAGAACAAGAAGACTACAAAACAAGCAAGCACATTTTGAGACATGAATTAGGACTAGCTAACGGCAATACAATAACTTATATCAGACTCTGGAATTGAGATCAGACCAAATTGATTATGTAAGTGGAATTTTTTTCTTTTCTTCTAGAATATCAGCAAAATTTTACATGCAAAATTTTACATGCAAATTGTTCTATTTTAGAGATGTACAAGTATGCAATCCAATTTTAGTTATTTTCTAAATATATCACATCCTGAATGGTAAAGTTCTACCATGATTTACTTTTGATTTTGCACATACTTGTGAAGGATGGAGAAAAGAGAAGCCTAGCTAAAATCTTTTAATCTTTCTACCAAACAAAACAATCATAGAATGCCACTTCAAAATAGATGGGAAACAAATAAAAACCTTCAACCAAACACCCCTTACGCAATCCAAGTTGTTATAAATGTTTGAGTAAAGCCGGTCCCTGAAAAAGAAATAGGATTCTCATTATCTTCTTTGACAAAAAAAAATATTTATATTAGTCTTTTTTCTGAATTAAATTGGATCTTCACAAAATTTTTGAAGGATTATATTTTCAAAGAACTAAAATTGTAGAAGGGCCAAAAATTAACTTTTTTTCTTTTACAAGATACAAAAGTGGGGATCATATTTTTTTATTAGGGACCAAAAATAATTTTACTCTAAATGTTTGCTACGTTGTATCGTAAAGCAGTCCCTGCACTTGATCATCATATATAACAAAGTTTTTTCTTTTCTTTTATTTCTTAAAAAAAAAATACACCTCGAAAATGAACTTTGGCTCTTGTTAACAATAATTTATTATTCATTTTTGTAATCTCCGTCATTTATATGTCAGTATTTTTAAATTAGTAGGGATCAAAATGAATTGTAGTTTTTCTTTTTTTAATAAAAAACTGGAGTAAAGTCCCTTTTTGTTTTCCTAAAAAAAAAAAAATATTTACGGTACCCACTTTAATTCGTTGCAAAAAAATATTAGTCATCTAGTTCTTCTGATGAAATAATATGAGTCATTTTTTGAATTTATGATGAACTACGATTTTAATTAAATGGGTCTATTTAAATTTCTTAGAAACTTCAGAAGTAATTTTTTTTATAAGGAAATAAAATGATAACTGTGTTTTTTTGTTAAAGATCCAAAAAAAAAATTTACTCTGCAAACTGTTATCATCGTGATTAATATTGAATGCAGGACAAAGCCCACTTAATTCAATGATTTTTTTATTTGGATTTGAATATTCGTAACACTAACATGGGTAACAATGTCAATATATGTCTATCTCATAAGTCATGATTAAATGGACTGGGTTAATGAATTTGATTATATCTCCGCTATATTCAAAGTATATTCCAAAATAGTTACTTCACAACTTGCTGTATTAATAGCTAATTAGCTATGAATTGGGCGTGATATGAACTGTTGAGGAAATTCCTAATATTTTAAACTTTGTAGAATTATTAAAGTCGCACAGCAGCAATTTTTTGCCGTCGCAAAATTATGTTTTCAACAAATAAAATATTCTAGTTTTATGTAGTTTCAATTTACTTTTGCTTAAATTATAAAAAAATTCATATGAAAATAAGAAATACATACTTACGATAAATGAACAAGCGCAATATAATAAATAAATCAAGCAACAAAATCAAAATTAACATTTAACTAAATCCATTTAAAAATTTTCACCAAAAAAAAATCAATTTAATTTTTTTTTTAATGAAAATACACAAAAATGTTACTGTTTCTGACACTGTTGACGGCCCAACCCAAATCGTGAATAGTTAATAGGTTAACCAATGTAACCGACTCTATTACTGAATATACTCGGATTTCAAAAGTTTCATATCCAAAAAAATTTCTAACGAAATTTCGCTATAGAACCTCCTTGACCTTATGTATATACACATTAAAAAAAAATATATACAGTGCCTGAAAAATCAATAACAACATCATCTAGCCAAGACCAAGTCTCACATTGATCAAATAATTCAGACCCATCCACTAGCGTTTCAGTAGACAAAATGACAGAGTCACTAAAGAAGGGACATATGTTTACAATTTAGAATAAGGGTTTGTTGTAGGAGATAAATATAATTTTTATGTATGCATAAAAATGTGGGGGATCTATATAAGGAGAAGAGAAATAAAAAAATTTATATGAATTAATGTTTCTCATGTTATATGAGATAATTTTTTTCCTACATACACATAAAAATGTGTGAGATTCATAAAAGGAAAAAAGAAAAATATGCGTCTCATACCCTTTTATGTGTGTATAGAGAATAAAAATATCTTCTACAACATAAAAAATATAAATTTTATTTTATTATGTGTGTATATATAAAAAATAAATTTATTTTCTATTCCAAAAGTTACCATATACAGCAACCCTGCAATGACGGAGCTCCACCAAGAAGTCCAAGCCTGGAAGAGTTATTTGCTTGGATATGAACCTGAATACCTAAATGTAGAGAAATAATATAAGTCATCACTTTGTGAGCAAATAACGAGAACGAGAAGTATAATAAGTAGGACTTGACAATGTACTATTTAAACGTTATTTGAATATACAGTGATGTTTAAAGATTATCAATTTTGTGATTGAACCCTTTCAAGACATGGAAAATCATAACTAATACAGTAATATGAACGAAAAAAATATATGTGATTTTTTCATCTTAAGTGGAGATATAATAAGACCGAAACAGCTTACAATAATAATAATAATAATAAGACCGAAACTGTTGGAATGTAGCAATTTGAAATTCAAAATAGGAAAATAGTTGTTAATACACCAAAACTTTATTTTCTTTATTTTATCTGTTGTTAATTTTGAATGTGCAGTTTGTGTATAAATACATCTCTTATAATCATAAAATTATATATATTAAAGATACAAATTATACTCTATTTTTAACAGAAACATACAACAAGCTTTTCACTTGAGATAAATGAAACATAATACACCAAAACTACTACATGCTGTTGTTAATTGCAATGCTCAAATAAGATTTCCCCCCTAAAACAGTTTATAATCATAAACTATGATATATATATTAAAATGAAAATTTCAAATTATTCTAATAATACCATTACCATCATATATTTTTTTAAAATTATCAAATCATAAAAATATAAACACTACATCAAATCCAAGCTAAAATTACATTATCTTCTCCTTTAGATAAAATAATAATTTATATTTAGGGTCCCAACTTTTGTAAAAGAGATATTTTACAGCAATCAATTGATATTATGTCTTATTAACAAGATGTAATTATAATATTAAAATTATTTTTCTCTTTCTTTCAACTGACACTATTATGAACGGAGAAAAATAATTTTTAAAATTATAACTATATCTTACTGAACTACATTTCCCAAACTTTTATGGCATAATTATTCTGAAAAAAATTAACCGTAATTATTTTAGAATTAAAAAACTAAATTTATTATAATGCGCACACGTGGAGATCACAGAAGGCGGGTGTGCGTGGCTGTGTTAAGTTGTTTGCGTGGTGGAGACATTTCGTACCATTGCTAAAAAGGCATCAGCCACGTAGCAAACGCAGCTGATGAATATTGGCATGAGCTGGGGCCTTAAGATTCAACTCCATTGGTGAGGCATTAATGCGCTTACACGTGTTTGATTCTGTATCCTTTGCTCAGTAAGTAATAGTTCAAATTATTAATTAATAAATTCATTTTCATCTAAATTTCTATTTTATCTTTTTTTCTCTAGATTGGTGTATCTGTGTTGCATTTCAATTCTGAAGGTTAGGTCCATTATTTTTTATTTATTTATTCATTGGTGTTTTGATTCTGTCTAATTTTTTGTTTTGCGGGTGTAACATGAATGTGTTCTTTATTTCCTGATTAATTCAGCCCCTAAATTTATCTTCCTAGCATGCAGTGAATTTGTTCTTAAAACTTTGAGACTGATTTAGAATATGAAGCATATTAGCAAATTTAGTCTCTCTTTTTTTCCTTTTATACCGCAAAATAATTGAGATTCTGATATTTTATCAATCTAGTATTGCTGGTCTCTATGAAACCAATTTATATAGAAATATAATGTCTGGAGATTTGTGTACCACAACCATCTTGTTTCCTTGCTGCACAATATTGTACCGGTTATGTTAATACATGATCTATGATGGTTGAATCACTTTCTTGATATAATATATGGTCATATAATCTTTATATTATTTTAAATTGTGTATTCTTTCATCCTACTTTAAGGTATCCAATGGAGAATACATCAAATACCTTGATGCAAAGATATGAATTAGGAAGATTACTAGGTAAAGGCACGTTTGCAAAGGTTTACTATGGTCGGAGTGCAATAACTAACCAGAGTGTGGCTATTAAAGTGATTGACAAGGATAAGGTTTTCAAAACTGGGTTAGCTGATCATATCATAAGGGAAATATCTGTTATGCGACTGGTGAAACATCCAAATATTATACAGATTTTTGAGGTCATGGCCACCAAGAAAAATATTTACTATGTTATGGAATATGCTAAAGGTGGTGAGCTTTTTAAAAAGGTGGCCAAAGGAAAACTCAAAGAAGATGTTGCACACAAGTATTTTAAGCAGCTAGTTAATGCAGTGGATTTTTGTCACAGTAGAGGGGTTTACCATAGAGATATAAAGCCAGAGAACCTTTTATTGGATGAAAATGAGAACTTAAAGGTCACAGATTTTGGGTTAAGTGCTCTGGCTGAGTCCAAACGGCAGGATGGTTTGCTTCATACAACTTGTGGAACACCAGCCTATGTTGCTCCTGAAGTCTTCAAAAGGAAGGGTTATGATGGTGCCAAAGCTGATGTTTGGTCTTGTGGTGTAGTTTTGTTTGTCTTACTTGCAGGTTACCTTCCTTTTCATGACTCAAATTTGATAGAGATGTATAGGAAGATAAACAAAGCAGAGTTTACATGTCCTAATTGGTTCCCAAGAGAAGTCAGGAAGCTATTGTGCAAGATTTTGGATCCTAATCCTAACACTAGGATTTCCTTACCTAGGATTCAGCAGTGTTCTTGGTTTAAGAAAGGGCCAAATGGTAAACAGAAAAAGCATGAAGTGGAAAACAAGACAATCTCTCCTGTAGTTACAAATCATTGTGAGCAAAGTGATGGTGTTGCAGCAGAAGCAAGGCAAGAATCAGTTACACCTGTAAGTATAAATGCCTTTGATATCATCTCCCTTTCCTCTGGCTTTAATCTTTGTGGATTATTTGAAGACAGTTTTCAGAAAAGGGAAGCAAGATTTACTTCAAGAAAATCTGCAACAGTCATCATATCCAGGCTGGAGGAAATTGCAAAGAGATTGAAGCTGAAAATAAAGAAAAAAGCTTCAGGTTTGTTGAAACTAGAGGGCCTTGATGAAGGTAGGAAGGGGATTTTATCCATTGATGCAGAGATCTTTGAGGTTAATCCATTTCTCCATTTGGTAGAGGTGAAAAAATCAAATGGAGATACATTGGAATATCAGAAAATATTAAAAGAGGATATAAGGCCAGCTCTTCAAGATATTGTCTGGGTTTGGCAAGGTGACCAACAAGAACAATTACAACAATCGGATCAGATACATGACCTGCAGCAACAACATTCGCAATCATAACAGATTATCAGTTTTTTTTTTTGTAATACTTCATGCATATTGTTTATATGTGCATCTCAGGGTATGCCCAATTTTCTAAAATAATGTTGCTTCTGCATATCTTTCTTGTGTTTCATGAGGCCATGACCTTATTGTAACATATGTAGTGTCCCAAATTCTGTTTGTAGATGTTAGTTTGAAAGTTTATGTATACTCATTGTGGCTTCTCATGCTTTAAAGCCATGAAGACTCATTAGTGACCACTCCTCAAAAGAAAGTTGTTAAATATCTTTAATTTTTTTTAAAAATGAATAAATTGGTTTTTTTTACTATATCATTTTATTTTTTAACAAAAATATTAAAGGACAGCAATAAAATATTATTTTAATTTTTTTAAAGTAACAACAAACAAGATGGTTATTTTTTTTTTATTCGAGGAGAGACTAGTATTATAAGAAGTTGCTTGGTCAGTTGTTTTTCAGTTGTGTTGAAATATATAGTCTCATATTAGTTGTATGTGTAACTAATGTGGAGTTTATAAGGCCTTGGGCACTCCCATCCTTTGAGCTAGATTTTGGGGTGGTGTATCTCAAGGTTCTTTACATGATATGAGAGTCTCGTCGTCCCTCACCTTCTCTTGTGGATTTTCTTAGCATAAGTAGGCTGGGCCTGTTGCATTATCTACTCTTCAAGCACAATGAGCTCTCGTGTGAGGGGGCGTGTTGAGATATATAGTCTCACATTGGTTGTATGTGCAACTAATGTGGAGTTTATAAGGCCTGGGGCACTCCCTCCCTTTGAGCTAGCTTTTGGGATGGTGTATCCCATAAAGACCCTGTACTTTCAAGGTCCCCAGCCCTTACACCAAGTCTCTCAGACTTCTCATGAAACCACAAGAAAGGGGAAAAAATGAACAGTATGTCAAGGGTCCATTTGGTGGGAAATATTTATTATGCTCCAGTACCACCCAATAATTTGGTGTTCCCTCTCACAACCTTCATTTTTTCTTTTTCTTTTTACCCCTACTTTTTTTTTCCAATTTTATCCTCTCATTTACTCATTTATACTACGGGACCATCTAAAAATTGGTGGTCTCGGACCATAATAAATTCTCTTCTGATACTAGGTAATTATTTCATTTGTCAAACATAATTGAACTAATCCACCAAAAAAAAAAAAACATAATTGAACTAAACAAACCCCAATATTTTGACTTTGAAGACATTACTCATCACTCCTATGCTTGACTAGAATATTGATTTTCACAAATAACTCAACCGGACTTCTATGACGTGGATTAATTTTCAAACATGAAGTTATTTTTTACAATATGGATTATATTCTTCCGAAATAAATTCTAACAAGGTAATTATCACCACAGCAAAAAACTCATAAAAATTCCAAGCATACACTATATTAGTAAAAAGTCTAGATCCTTGTAGCATTAAGAATTTTTTGCCAAATTCTTGTAGAAGAATTTCTAGAACTGGGGATTAGACATTCATTATCCTAAAATTCCAATCATATAATGTCAAACTTCTACTCTGTCTGCTGTTCCCCTCGAATATAAGTTTGACTAAAAAAAA
Source organism: Gastrolobium villosum (assembly GCA_032173675.1). Taxonomy (NCBI): domain Eukaryota; kingdom Viridiplantae; phylum Streptophyta; class Magnoliopsida; order Fabales; family Fabaceae; genus Gastrolobium; species Gastrolobium villosum. The sequence goes on along the minus strand of JAVKPL010001463.1, from coordinate 83,781 downwards.
AAAACTAATTAAAACCTTACAACCTTCAACCGCACAAATTGGGATAAAGCAGTTTTTCCATGAAGAAAACCCATATTGCATTTACAACTTTACATGAAAACAACAAGCAACTGAGAGCAGAAACGTTAGAAGAAAAACTATATATCACATTTTAAGAGAGTGTATAGGATTATTACCTTTATTAAACCAACAATAGCAACAATATTAACAGCAGTTAGGATTGAATATCCAAATTACTGTAAGAGCCTAAGAGGCAACAATCATGCAAAAATTTCATGATGATCCAATTAGGTTGACCGCTTTGAGGAGGAGGGAACCAACTGCCTCCAAAGATAACGACCGCTAGCCAAGTCAACGAAAGTCCAGAACCCACATTCTAATGCAGCCCGAACCTGATACATCACCAATCCGGGATGTAAAAAGATAACATTTTTTTTTTCAGAAAAATTCTGAACTAGAAATTGAAATTGTGGAAAAGTTAGAAACCTTGGCAGTTGCATTTAAGGAAGGATTAGCAGAATCCGAGGTTTGTGTGTCTTTATCATTTTCGTCCAACTCAGTGAAGTGAGGTTGAGATCTGAGGTTTCTGAAGACCAAGAAACCGGCTAGAATAGCGGACAAGAATATTAGAATGACCCTCAGAGGACACATTTTCTATCTCTCTTTCTGTGATTCAGAAACGTGTTAACCTGTCAGAGGAATCAGTTTATAACTATGACTACTTAATTGAATGTAGAGTGTTGCAGTTTTTAGAGTCTATGTTTGAAGTGGGAGTGGATCTGCACTATGGGAAAAAGCATGTGGTTGGTGGCTTAGTGTACATCAAGTTTTGGCATATTCTTTTCTTTTAGATAAGTTGAGGACTTGATAATACTTCAGCTATAATAAATTGGAATAGGTTAGTCTACTTAATTTTTTTTTTTTTTTTATCTATTTTGTCTATTGAAGATAAGTTTCATTTCACTTAATAATTTCATGACTAATATATCATATAATCTATGGAATGGGATTTATTGAACCGCTGATTTTCTTGTAATTATATTTGCTCGTAAAATGAAATTTTTGAAGGAAGAATTGCAGAAAAGATTTCTTACATTCTTAAAAGGGGAAGGATCTGTTTATAATTTTTTTTACAAATTACACTAAGTATGACTGGTCATACACTCTTGATTGAAGTATGATCTGTCATACTTAGTGTAATTTGTAAGAGTTTGTAAACAAAAAAATTTATAAATATAATATTCTTCTTCTTAAAAACGGTGTTTGAAGATGAAAAATCAAGTTCGTTAAAGGCTATGGCTTTGCCAAAAAGCCAAGAAGAAAATACTTTAGAAATATTAAAAAGAAAAATAGAAGAGATATTAAGCACAAAAGGAGATCAGAGAGCTAGTAGAACCTGAAAAAGATAAAGAAGAAGAAGACATATCTTCGCCAATTTCTGGATATTCCATGGACACAATTGGAAGACGGAATATTGGGGACAAAATCTAGGTGTCAGACCCTATAATCTAGCCATCAAGACTCTATACTCTAGCCATCAAGACTCTATGGAAGGTTGTCAGAAGAAAAGAAAATGTCGGCAGAATTTGACAAGATAATCCTGAATAGAAAACGTGGGCAGTTCATTTTGTAAATTTAAGTGTCGACGGGATTTTTCTTTTAAAAAAAAAGCTTGTGAAGTAGTTTTGTCAGGAATCCGACTTTTATCTGAAGTGATGATGGGCCCAATGAGCACCTGACTCAGAAAAGAAAGGATTACCTGTTGTATTTTAATTTCGTGTTTCAATTCTGAGTCTATAAATAGGTAGATGGTTCAATTGTAAACATAACGAGTGAAGTGTGCAAGTACTCTCAGTTATAAACATTCCTAATTTCTATCTCTGTAATCTTTCTCTGTTCGTAATAAAATTATTTTATTTTCTAAAAACATAAGATCGCTCTTATTCTCTCAGTTCCTTTAGACATCTTTTGGGGATTTCCGAAAGGGAAATCCTTCTCCTTTTTTAAGGTACTACCATGTTTTCTTAAAGCTTTTATTTTAAGCATATATATATTCTCCCCCTTGTTAGTTTCTCTTTTGTATATTTTATCTCTTCTCATAATATAAAACTGAGTTAGGTAGTCTTGTCCTGTCTGGTATGTTTAACTATTCACCAACCTAATGGAGCCAATAAATGACCTACATAATTAATTAAAGTGAAGATTAAGGTCCATGGTAAATGTAGTTAGGATAAATGAACACTAACATAATCTTGCGAATAGGATGTAGAGCCTAGCCAAAAAAAAAAAAAAAAAAAAGTCTGAAATCGGCAAGTAAAACATGAAAATTATTCACACAAAAAATATGTCAATAAAACTATTTTTTAATTAAAAAAAGAAAGAGAAAAAAAAAAGAAAAACAAGTAAGATTGATTTAAATTAAGTGCAAATAATAAATGTACAATTTTAAAGTTAAAAATATTTTTTTGGTAATTAACTATTTTTTGAAATCTATGCATATATGCTTCCGATACGAATCAACTTCCAGACTTCCACTATCCCAATTCATACTCCACATCATAATGATATTTATTTTTTACGTCCTAAAACAACCTCTAGATTTAACATCACATTTAACTTTTCCATTTAATGGGGGCGGCTAAAGTGGTGCGAGAGGCATATTACTCTGTAGTGCGTACTCAGTAACACTTTATCCATCATGTTTTCAGAAAAAAAACTGGGGAGTGGTGATATTCATACGTGCACGGTGTACCCATTCCTCTTCTGACCAACTAATAAATGTCGAGCTATTTGCAAAAGGAAAAGTGATGAACAAAATTAAAAAATATATAAAAAATAAAAAATCCTTTGGAAGGTTAAACAAGAAACCCTAATTTCTTATTTCCAATTAATTAAACTTCTCCTGCTTACTTGAATTTTGTTAAACTCAGATGTAATTAATTCTGTCTTTGTATGACAGGGGGACTAATACATCAATTTTACATTTTTACCACTTCCCACTTACCAAGTAATCATCCCATACGCGCGGCTAATTTCCACTTTTGAATTCAGTGATAATTATAATTTTACGTTTGGCCTACTACAATACACCACATCACCTAATATAGGATCAAGAATGACTCTTCTACTCTTCTCTTAAAACAAATATTTACTAATCTATCTTATTTTCAAAATTATTTATTAATTTAATTTACTTTTACAAAAGTTAACAGTTTTTTGACCAGGTCAGTTTCACAAATATAACATGTGTGGGACCAACATGATCAAAGTGATTAACTTTGATTTAAGTAAGATATATTCATAAATAATTTTTAAAATAAGAGTAGATAGGTGAATTAGCCCCTAATATATGATTTCAACATTCCACGTTGATAACCTCCAATCAGTCATTGAATATTGCTAGATCTAAAGTGACTTATGAGTTAAAAGGTGGAGAGAGAAAGAGAGAAATATTACAGCTTAGCCCAAATACCAAATGCCCAAAAAATAACAATAATATGTTAAGAGGCCTAAGTTTCTATATGAATATTACTAGCACAAGCTCGACAATCCAACAGTTTCAAGTCCAACCCACTTATTGAACTGAAAAGCTAAATGAAAAGGCTCGGCCGAAACATTGTAAACATAGTTTAAGAAAATTGTTTTGAAATGGGGATGAGACTGAGTTTGGGCTCGTCGTTTCTCTTATTAGTATGGAATCTTTTTCAACCCATGTTTAAATAGCCATGTCATCTACTTAATGCAGACAGAACCATATCATGGGGAGACCTCCACGGATTCGTCCAATGCATCTAATATCAGTCTAAGGAGATGTTGATAAAGAACGGAAATTATGTTCTTAACAAACAAGCCAAAACTGTTCAGCTTTCATATCAGTAGAGATGTTAGTGAAATATAAAATTACATGTAAATCTATGGGTTTATTCAATGATCGTGTTCTTCTTTAATATGCAGGTTAAACGATAACAAGAACACGTAAGGATCTCGAGAAATCGTGTTTTTTAGATTTAGTAAACAATGATGAGGACACTAACCTTTGTCCATGGTTGATGACGGCAAATCTTCAATTAAGAACCCTTATGTGGAATGGATCTTGACGGCAAATGGAATACCCTCTTAACACCAAACTTTAGAATAAGAACTTTTATGCGGAATGATTTTTCTCAATCTCTTCACCCTTCTATTATAGGTCCTCTTCTATTCTTGATGGTAAAAACTCAGAACCTCTTAATGGGGAAAGGATTTTTCCCTAATCTTTATATATTACCATATTGTCCCTTAACAACCTCCACTAATCAGGTCATTGGTAAACAAAATTATCTTTTAGTCCTTCTTATATTCAAATCACGTAACGGATATATCTAACATTACAATTATGTGGCTTTCATCTAAAAATTACTAATATGCTTGTGTATTATAAACCTTGTTTTATTTTATAAAAAACAGGTATCCTTTACGGGAGGCAATCCTGTTCGAGTTAGTAACATTCACATTGTGGCCGAGCTAGCTCTCTCAAGAGAGATTTTTTGCATTCACCAAAACTTAAACTCAAACCTTACTTAAGCGGAATCAAACATGTACCACTTAAATCAACCCCATTTGGTTATTTCATATGAAAGGTAGCGTGTTAAACATATAAAATTATTTTACCTAATAACTTAAATTTTGGGGTGAATGGGTTTTAAGTAGAAGTTCTCAAAAGACAAAAAAGCCAATAACTCAATCTCAAATTATTCTTGTGTCAATACCATCCAATGAAAGTATGCAAATTTTAGTTCCGAAATATTGTTAAAACTAAATCTTGATTCATATTGATTTCATCATTTATCATCATCATCGCTATTATTATAAATTATTACTATTTGTTGCATGATTGTCTGTCATGGGCCCATAAAGATTATTGTTAGTCCTTTTTTTCTGCAATCTCTTGTAACTATTTTAGCATGATTAAGAGACTACTTTATAATTCTCTTATATGGCATGGCCCATAAAGGTAAAGATGCAATGTATGTCTATAAAGAAAAGAGCTCCCAGTACAGGTAAGACACGTTAAATAGGTTTCGCTCATTGGATTTTCTTTTTATTTATCGGTTCAGATCACTGTCTCCAATTCCTACACTTCTTCCTTTCCCTTGAATTAAAAGTTACCAAATAACACATCATTCTTCTCATACTTCACGACGTTTATGTTATCTTGTTCACACTATTGCAAAATATTCGGTTTTTCTCTTCTTTGCACTTGCAAAATATCTGGTTTTACAATTCTTACGTTAACTTTTCTGATATATAGAGCAACATCGGGAAAAAAATTACATCCAATAAACTCCCTTTTTCTCCCTTTACAATATTTTTTGTCTAAAGTATAGCTTTGTGTTATTTTTTATTAAATTCCAAATGCAAATTCAATGATGTGGGATGTTGGAGACGAAGGATGTGATAATTGGGAAGTGATTCTTGTTCGTATACAATATATGAGTTCCTTTTCTGTTCGTATCTTCTCATTCTTCTTTCATAATTGAATTCGAGAAATGTTAGATTTACAAATTTTTTGTTTACAAACTCTTATAAATTACATTATGTCTGCAGATCGTTTACATTAAATGATAGAGCTTTTAACACCGGATTTTATATTGAAAAACAGGTAATTTGTAAAAAAATTGGTAAACGGATAATTCCTTTTGAAATCATGACCTGGCCAGTTGCAAACAAAAAATAGATAAAGATAAAAGAAATTTCAGCTAAGTAGAAGGCATGAGTAATGCAGTTAAATTTACAACATAAATGATAGAGCTTTTAACATTGGATTTTATATTGAAAAACAGGTAATGAAACAGAAATTGGGAAAGGAAATTTCAACACTGATTTATGATGTAGTGATATCAATATTTCAGATGATAATTTCAAACTAAAAAAATAAGATTTTTGTGAGTATAAAAAGAATTTATTTTATGAGAACAACTGGCATAATATCCAAATTCTTTGAATCCTGCATACTTTCCTACTAATCCTACACTAACTGGGATTTAAAATATCCAGCAAGCTGATAAATATTTGGTATCAGTTGCTGTTACTTGTTAGAAGTAGGGGGGAAATGGATTTTGAAAGGCTGGATTCCAAATTTCCAACACCAACCAAATTTCCAAATACCTAATTAGCGAAATGTGTCCGAAATGATAAGCTAGGAAAGCTAAACAATTGATTACAATTCTGTCATTTTGCTGGAAACTCTGACATGGATCATGGATGGTTCAGCTGAGTATCTTGGGCTGGTATTTGCTGAGATTCTATGGTACCTTTCTAATATGCTTTGCTAGGAATTTTGATAGGTTCTCCTAGCTCTTACCGTGGTGGCAAACTTTTTAAGGTATCCTTTTTTTGTTGTATACCTAATTAAGTGTTCTGAACGAGTTAAAAACGACTTTTAATGAAAGAGTCAAAAACCTATGGCATCATGCTCTCGTGAACACCTTTGCTTTCTCATATGCGAGATTAATGGTTGGTTTGGCAAGTGGCATTCAATCACACACACACCGTGAGGGTTTTTTTTTAATTATCAAGTAACGATTTTAAAAGTCTATTATAAGTCCTCCGTTAGTTTTGGTTCCTAATGCTAAGCGTGTTCATTTGCCTGTTATACACACTAAATCCCCAACACTCGAATATGACAGAATTTGATGGTGGAGATGATAAATCTTTCTTTTTCGATAATTCATGATTAGGTATGTTCTCCTGTCTGGTAAAATAAAATGATCCCCAAATGAACAGTTAGTTGTGAGCCATTTCAAATTTTCAATGCATCAAAGTTAAAAGTGTAAGCACAATTTGTACCAAAAAAGAAAATTGTAAGTACAATTCAATGGCTGTTTGCTATAAAAAAAATGTGGACAAACAAAAGTAATATATGGGTGTCATTAATCTGCTACTTTTCCCCTATTCATGGTTTAATTTCTTACAGGTTATATACAGATGCTAACATTCCTACTTTAATTTCCTACATCTACATAATGAATATTCTTCAAATATTTTATTATTCATATTACTACTCTCACCCAAATCAGAACAACATTGGGTAGTACATATAGACATAGAAGCATCAACCATGTATTGGAATCACTAAACTTACAACCATCATCACTCTTGACTTGAGTTCCAAATCCATGAGTGCTAAACTACACCATGGCCTACCAAAATTACATTTTGGCCGTAACACCATTTCAAACTTGCTTCCTATTTTAATATTTTATTTCAAATTTTTTGAATAAAATAAAAAGCAAACATCAGTTACCGGAAACCGGCTAAGACTCGGTTTCGTGCTGATGCGACGCCGTGCTACTGCCGGCAGCACAAAGGTGAGGCTTCAGTTTGTTCTTCCACACATCCTTGAAAACAACCGCATCCCCGACCCTCCTCTTCGCCTCCACAACCACCAACTCCGGCGTTAACCGGTAAACCTCCACAGAAATTCCGAAATTACCATTAAGCCCCTGCAGCTCAACACCACACTCCTTCTTCCTCCTCACGGCGAGACTCTCCGCCTTCGCGAACTCCTCCACCTTCTCAACAATCTTCTCCGGTGACTCTCGCGCCAATAACCGCTCGCTGTCCTCCGTCGCGACGCTGCTCGACGCGTCAAACAACCTGGAAAGGTTCAAACCCGAAGAAAAAGATATAATATCAAACGCGTTCAAATTCGTCATCTTCTCCGCACCATCAAGCTTCGACCCAAAATCCTCTTCGTGAAACTTCACCTCCTTGAACCCCTTCCGGAACCACGGGTCCCTGAGAATCTCATCGACGGTAATCCTCGTCTCCGGCTTCGTGTCCAGCAACCGCGACAAAAACCGCCGCAGCTCCGACGACATCCACCGCGGGCACCGGAAATCCCCTTTGTAAATCTTCTTATAGATTACCATCAAATTAGGGTCATTGAATGGAAGATACCCAGCAACAAGAACAAAGAGGATAACGCCACACGACCAAACGTCCACCTTGGCGCCGTCGTAGCCCTTCTTGGCGAGAATCTCCGGCGCCACGTAAGCCGGCGTGCCGCAAAGCGTGTGAAGCAACCCATCGACTCCGACCTGACCCGTAACAGCGCTGAGTCCGAAATCCGAGACCTTGAGGTTACCGTGGTCGTCGAGCAAGAGATTCTCCGGCTTCAAATCGCGGTGGAAAACGCCGCGGGAGTGGCAGTATCCTACGGCGGAGATAAGCTGGTGAAAGTATCGCCGAGCGAGATCCTCGCTGAAACGACCCTTGGAGATTTTGGCGAACAACTCGCCGCCTTTAACAAACTCCATAACGAAGTAGATTTTGGTTTTGGTGGCGAGAACCTCGTGGAGCCTCACGATGTTGGGGTTGTGGAGACGGCTCATGATTGAGATCTCGCGCTTCACGTTCGATTCGAGTGCCGTTCCGGCGATCTTCTTCTTGTTTATCACCTTCACCGCCACGCTCTGCCCCGTGTGCACGTTCCGTGCATAGTACACCTTCGCGAAGGCCCCGCAACCGAGGAGCCTCCCGACCTCGTATTTCCCGAACAGGGCGGTGTTCTCCGCCGCTGGTTCGATCTCCGGCGTCATCGCTGTAACACCATAGACCGAACCCTCGCAAGAGGGCTCGATCAGATTACCTAATTCCCTTTTGCGCTGTGCTGCGCTATTTATTTCGATTGATTCGTTCAGTTTTGGAAACAATCAACTTTCTCCCACTTACAGAATCTGCGAAATTTCTTGGCTAATTAATGTCTCTTTTTTCTTTTTCTTTTTTATTGAGGAGTTGGTGGAAATGGAATATTGGAAGAGAAGGGAACGAGGTTTAAATTTTCAGGAGAGAACAATGTTATGAATGGATGGTGTTCGCTATTTATTTGTTATTATTTTAATAGGAAAGAGGCTTCACTCACGAAAAGGAAACCAAATAAAATAAAAAGTTGACTCGTGATTCTTTACCATACGCGTCTGGTATATAGTTGTACGAATAATGCTCTAGGAAGATTGGTTGTTGAACCGTGATTCTTTTTTTTTTTAATAGATATATTTATTTGTTTTAAAGAAAAAAAATTATCCGTCCACGTGGCTTTTGATCAATGGTAGATAATGTTGACCCCTGCAATAGAATATCGCCACGTCGGTGCCGACTTCAGCTGCCAGATGTGTGTATGTATATTAAGTAACAAATTATGATGGCGTTTTGCTTTTTCACTTCTCCTCGTTGAGATACGCGTCTCTTGAGGTTACTTGTAAGAGACAGAAAAAGCGACCAACCCTTCTCTTTATAGTATTTGAATAGATCCTACTCGGGGAAAATAAAAATGCAAATAACCACTTATATAATTATGTTAAATTATTACATACTAAGACTAGAAAAAAAGAGAAGAAAAAAAAAATACTTTTTTGAGTGTGCATAAGAAACCAGTTGTGATTATGGCTAGAGGAAAATCAACTTATCATAAAATATGTTAGTTGCATATAATTACATAACTGACATTAAAAAACATGAATTATTGATGATGTGTAGAGGAAAATAATAAGGGGTATTATTCCATAACCTGTATGATGTAACTTATACTGTTACACAAGTTATCAAAGAAAAATATTATTCCAAACTAACATGTCCTTAACAAAGGAGAGAGGGGGGGTGGTGGAACAAGAACAGCCACTAATTTTGGAAAACAAAATATCAATATGTCATGGCCCAAAATATTTTTTGAAATACGCATGGCCATGGTTGAATTTTGTTATTCAACCTAAAGCATTTTGCCACGTAACAGAACAGTTAAATTTGCTAATGGGCCCAACAAGACAAAGGGCTTTCTCATTCTCGCACGTGAGTTAGCCAGCTAGCCGGACAGCAGAAATTATGTCCTTCTACCACGTGATAAAACGTATCACACCTGGCGGAATAACAAAATTTCAGACATGATAGATTAGGACATAATTTTCCAGATTACAGGGAAACATATTTAATTGTCCACATATTATATAGGCCAAGGACAGTTACAGTATAGCTGAGAATCTATTGCAATTACCAGTCAAAATGGAATCGATGTATTGAGATGTTAAAATAACGACATTGAGATAAGACCGTCAAGCATTTTTCATTTTGTGGTGCAAAAGATTTTATCTACTAGACAATAGATCCTGCAATATACAGTTTATTTTTTTATTTTAATGAAAATTTAAGGTAGTAAATATAAAGAACAAAATAATTATCATTTTAAAACACGTAATTTTATGTCATTTTAAATAAATTTTTTTGGAAACATCATAATACTTTATTTTCTCTCTCCTCCTAACTTCGTAGAGGAGAGTGGAATTTAAAAAACTCTTTGCAAAATATGAAATTTTTGAGAAACTAATTTTTAAAAACATAAAAAATAATAAAATCAGTAATTTTAAATTTTTTAAAATGTAACAATAAAAAATATTTTTTTAATAATTAAATCAATTTCTGAATTAAAAAGCATTAAAATAATTTTCATTATATAAAAATAAATTTGTGTTCAAACTTCAAAGTTTTTCATTACCTAAATTATTAATGAGAAAATATACTTTCACATTGTTGGAGAGTATTTTTTTTTTCTATACATACATTAATTTTATTTTTGTGTTATTTTTTTATAAGGGGATTTATAGTATGAGATTGTTACTGTTCTATTATATGCAATTAATAAAGCTCATTATTAACAGGCATAAATAAGAGTTATATTATATGAAGAAAAATGCTCTCATATTAAGATACCGACAGGCGACAACACAAAATTATTGAAGAAAATATTTTATTCCATTTTTTCTGTTCGTTATTGATAGGTTCCTGAAACAGAAACTAAAGACCCTTATTAATAATCAATAATACTTACGAAACTTAAAGAAATTATTATTAATTATGGAATCACATTGCAACTGAAATAAACATATTCTGAACATCGATTATTTCAGATTAATTGATTGAATAAAGATCCACTGTAGTAGATAATCATTGGTAACGATTAGATCGATACTTTATATATGTGGTACAGCTTTAACTGAGTAAAAACGTTTTCAGCTGAAAAATCAATCTATGTAGGACAAGCGGAATAAAATTATTATATCTCACATAAAGGTTTGCAGTTTAATAGGGTCAAAAGCTACCCACCAAATGCATGTCTGCTAATCCTATGTCAATATTGTATGTCTTTTATGAGTATTGTATATCCTACTATATTGGCTAACCATGATGGATTTCTTATTATTCAATTAATTAAAGAGATCAGGAGTAATTTTATCCCATTTATACATGTAAGAGTATGCAAGATTTTTTTCTCTTTTCTCTTTTTTTTCTGTACAAGTCTCGTACGGGTTCCATATATTTCTATGGATGTATACAATATTTTTTTTTTTGGAATATAATCAGGAGATATCTCCCTTCAATTTTCTCGGATTACTTTGTCTTCGGAGCATGATCCTAAAACTAGCTCCTTATTAAAATAAAGGGTGCATTGGACCATTATTAGCATAAGAAATATTAGATTAATCTCCCTTTGAGGTGGAGACGATTTCCCTCTGACCTCCAAAAAAAATTCTAAGAATTTGTTTTAGTTAAGATTTGAATCATCCACCAAAATAATCCTATGGTCACTCACTTGCCAACCCTTGGGGGTTTAATTTTTATTTATTTTAGTGGTCATATAGGAGATAATAATACTATTTGATGAAACATTAATTTCTTAATTAAAATGTAAAGTACCGATTTTTACTAAAGTCAAAATTTACAAAAGTGGGCTTTGCACAGAACTATTTATACATGCATGTGTTATGCAACACATACATAATTATGTTTAGAAGTTTTTTTTTATTAGTTCGAACCTTGGAGGTAAGAATTTTTGTTTACATCCTTTCTTTACGTAAGAAAATCTTGGGCTATGTATGATAATATTTCTCCAAACATATTTTTTTAATTTTGGAAACGGAAACGGTTAAAAATATTTATTTAATAAAACTAATTTATTTTTTATTTCAAAAAATATACTAATTTATTTTTTATTTTAAAAAATATACCAATTTATTTTTTGAGCTTGAGAATAAAATAAGATTTTTTTTTTCAAATCGCTAAAAGAGAAATAGCTCTATCATCCTTCCCTCCTCATTTCTATCTTCATCTTTTCTAGTTTGTTTCTCTCTTCTCTTCGTCTCTTCAAATCATTCTTCCTCACTCTCACTCTTGTCCCCTTTCTCGTTGAGAACATAATTTCATTAGAGATCATTACAGCGAAATTTAGAACATTGTGTCAACTCCAACATTTGAGTTTCAACCCCCACATTAACAAATATAGATGATGAGAGTCCTTTAAATTAGGGGATTGAAATAAATATTATTAAAAAATCATTGTAAACTATTAGATAAAGACAATACCACTGGCCTCAAATTTAATTTTGATTTTATAACCAGTCAAATTATGAGATATTAAAAACACATTACTTGTCATATTTTGGTAAAACGAAACATTAATTATTTGTTTTTTAAAATTTATATACAAATATTCTTATAATCATTATTTAGTAAATTTGGCATGACTCACATGTTGCAAAAATAATTTGATATTATGAAAAATGAGTTGGCTTGTGTAATGCCTATGTATTTATATATTTATTCATTTGTATCTTTAGTATTAAGATAATAACATGATATTATAGAAAAAATAAGATGTACTTTTATATAATTTTTAGTATTTCTATGAGATACAATCTTATATTTATTTTGGATAATTACAATTTATTAAATATAAAATTTTGATATTTATATAATCTATTGTGATTTGATCAATTTTATAAATATCAAATGATATATACGTAATTATTTTAAAACTAAAAAATATATTTATATCATGTTATTAAATGAAATTCTATTTCTAAAAGTTTAAAAAAATTGTGTTATCAAGCCCAATATTCTACCCAAAAACTTTTCTTTGTAATAGAAATGGAAAAAAATTATTTCTCTAAAAAACCATGACAAGGAGAAGAATAGTTGAAATACACACCCTTATTTCCTTTTATAATTTGAAAAATCATAATAATCTTATATATAATATTAATGCCATTAGATTTTTAATTTAAATATTTATGCCATTAAATTTTTAGTTTAAATATTTATGCCTTATACAAATAAAGTTGATTTACAAAATTGATTTATAGAATTTATTCATTTTATTGTGTAAAAAAATTAATACTTATTGGTGACAATGTTTATTATTTTATTTTAATTCATGTCAAAGAAAAGAAGAGGAATGTCAAATAACTTTTAGTTTTAATATTTTTTAGCTCCATATCTTTATTTTTTTAAGTACACAATTCTACATTTTTCACAAACTTTCATAGAACAGATACGTGTCTAATTAATGCTAGTCATTATATTTTCAATAGGATCCATACAATTCTACACATATTACAAGTTGATTTTTATGTCTAAAATGAATGAATAAATATAAATTGATTAACACTCTACTTTGGTACCTAAATAATGATACTTATTTTTATGAATTTAGTCTCTTAGAGATAAGTTTAATCAACTTAGGACTTAGAATTTGAAATTCTTAAAGAAGTTTTATGCCTCTATTTATATTAATATGATAATGTTAATTTTAAAAGTTGATTTATAATGTTAATAGACCATTTAACATGTGTGACTCAGCCAATCAAACTAAAATAAACTCTTTAACCAAAATTCATTTTAAAAATATATACAATTAGTCTAAAATCAAATATTATATACAGATTACAGACACAAGTTTTAAATGATCTATAAAATTAGCAAAGCAAAGTCATTTTAGTCTGATTAAATAATTAATTTATATATATTATGTCACTTTTAAATATTAGATAAAAACTATTATAGCAAATAGCATTAAATTTAAATTATATAAGGATAATTTTTTTGAATATTTTAATTTTAATGGATTAAATTAATACAATTTTTTTCAGGACCAAAATATAGCTTTATTAATAAAATAAATTCCATGAAAGAATTTTCCATGTGTGTGGTTGTAGAGTAAATTTTGGTTGCAGCAGATACAGGTACATCCTGCTCAAAAATGAAAAATTTTTGTAACATAAAAAAAATATAAGTTAAAAGCTACATTTAAAGGGAAGAAAATTTTCTCTTTTAGAAAAAAAGAAAATGTACCCAAATAGGCACATCTGCTATACCTAAGAATTTTTTGTGATCGTACACTACCGTTGAAATGATTCATGTGACTTACATCACATTAGTTTTATTCCTGAAATTCACTGTATAATACATAGGGATATAATTTTTCATGTTGAATAAGACAATTCATCTTATAGAACACATAAACAAAACAAATAAAACTTACCATGGAGAGAAAAAATAAAAAGAAAAAAGATCTTACCTACCTTTTTGTATTTAAAAATAAACAAAACCTACTAAGGAGAAAAAAAAAAATCTTACCCACCTTTTTGTTAAGATATATAGTCCCACATTGGTTGTATGAGCAACTAATGTGGCCTTTATAAGGTTTTGGGCACTCCTACCTCTTGAGTTAGTTTTTGGGTGGTGCATCCCAAGGTTCTTTACATGGTATCAGAGTCTCGCCGTGTGAGGGGACGTGTTGAGATATATAGTCCCACATTAGTTGAATGAACAACTAATGTGGAGTTCATAAGGCTTTGGGCACTCCCACCCTTTGAGCTAGCTTTTGGGGTGGTGTATCCCAAGAGGTGGGAGTGCCCAAAGCCTTATAAAGGCCACATTAGTTGCTCATACAACCAATGTGGGACTATATATCTTAACACGCCCCCTCACACAAGAGCCCTCTGGGCTTGAAGTGTGGATTATGCACAGGCCCAATTTTTGGTTTACCTTTTGTGCAATTTTTGGTTTACCTTTTGTGCTTTTGTTTTTAATTCCACTTTAGAGTGGGGGACGGCGAGGCTCTGATACCATGTAAAGAACCTTGGGATGCACCACCCCAAAAGCTAACTCAAGAGGTGGGAGTGCCCAAAGCCTTATAAAGACCACATTAGTTGCTCATACAACCAATGTGGGACTATATATCTTAACACTTTTTGTATTTGTCTTATACAACATCCCATGATACATAGGGTAAACAACACAAACCACCAAGGTCTGGCAAAATGACACATAACTGTATATTTACTAAAACAATACAATCCGTCCCACCGGAGAGAATTTATTGTGGGCGGGACCACCATTTTTTAGGTGGTCCCTTAATGTAAACATGAGGGTAAAATTGGAAAAAAAGAAAAATAGCAGGGATAAAATGGGAAAGAAAAAATGAGTGTTGTGAAAAAGAGCACCAAATCATTAGATAGTCCTGGAGCATAGAAAATATTTCCGCCCACTGATATTGAATAGCTTATAGCTGTAATGTTTTGAAAGAAAATTTCAAACGGAATATTTTCTCACTTAACTCAGGTTAACCCAAGATATGTTTTTTCTACAAAAATCAATTGCAGCTCTAAAGATCTAACATGCCCTACACTTTTTATTTAAGGGTTTTATAAGAGTTATGTTGTAGGAAAAGTGATTGTGTTATGTTATAGAGATTCATTTTGCATGCTGAAGTTTTTTTTTTGATGCGGGCCCCACAAAATATTATGTGTGTAAAAAAAAATTTATGATCATGTTAAATAATAGATGATAAACTATTTATATAATAACCACTTCACCAGCAATGTTTTGTACTGCCAACTTATGTACTATTAGATGCGCAAGAGATGTTGCGTCATAATCCATGAAGGTCGCATGTGATCTTCCTACTGGAGACATTATTGCCATTTTGAGAGCTTGAAATAGACCCTTCACAGGGAGCCCACCATAAAGCAAACGAAGTTGTCATCGTGCCACCGAAGACCGAACACCATTTATTAATGTGCAAAAATTTACAAATATTATTATTAGAGAAATATAAAATTATTAATATAGTATTATCCAACGATTTAAGTTCTTATGTTGAATTAATTTTTTCCATAATAGATTGGGCATGATGTATTATCCACCCTTCAAGCCCAATAAACTCTTATATAATGAAATGTGTTAGAGAAATATAAAATCATTAATATAACTCTATCCACTTAATTTTTGAGTTGAATTGGTTATGAATAATCATTTTAGTTTCTATAGTAATTCCAAGTTGCATGGTGGGTCTCGAGCTAGAAAGTGAGCTGTTATTCATATTCTACTTCCTTTACACTATTTTTATATTATTTTTAGAAATAATAATATAACATGCAGAAACATAATAATTCCCAGATTCCCTATACTCTCGCTCTCTCTCCCCTTAAAATAAGTGTAATCTATATATGAATATGAAAACAAATTATGTGTGAAAAAAATTCCCCTTTGAAATTTGTTGAGCAAGTAGTCGCTATATATAGTGATCAATGATCATACGTGTTTCTCACTGGGGACCATTTCTTGAGATAGCTTAATGATTTGTAGCCACTAATAATAAGTTTTCACAATACCAAAATCAATATAAAATAAGATATATTCCTTAATCATACGCATTTTGTTTCATTTGGTTTGCGAAGAGCATATGCTTACTAAGGTGCCACATATAAAGTAGGGATGTTAATTTTCAATACGATGCACTAATACGGTACGGTTATAAAATAAAAAAATTGTGTTCGGATCGATTCGTTGTTAAATTTGTGTCTTGTTTGTGATGGATGTATGAATTTTGTTGAGAGGGGGCGAAAAATAAAAATATTTCTTCATAAATAAAAGTATTTGAAATACAATACAGATTTAATATGCAAAAAATTGAAAGAAATCTATTACATAAATTAAGATTATTTCAGTTGACTCTTACTCTGTGTGTTTTCATATTGTTAAAAACATCTACAATAAAAATAGATCTAGAAAATGTTTAAATAAATTATAGATAGTTAAATAAATAAATAAAAAATGTATGTGGAAATGCATTGTACCTAAATGATGCTTGGATAAGCTGTTAAATCCAGTAAAATTATTCAAATATAATCATCAAGATATACTGTAGAACAACACTCCAGCAAACTAACCAACATGGAAAAGTAAACACTTCCGGATCTCAGAGTCCAAAAAATAAGAAAATACAGACTAAAAAAATACACTAACATATCAGTAAATGAAGCATTTTAGAATTTGAAATATTACATGTCCCCAATAAATATGTTGTTACGCTCTTTTGTATTTCACCTTGAGTTTTGTTTTTTTTTAATTTATTGGTTCATACGTGTTTTGAATTTTTTTTAATTTATTTGTCCATCACAATTTATTTTTTCAGTTTGAAAAACATTAAAGCATTAAAAAATATTAATGCACCGAAGGTCAATATAAAAAAATGTTAATCAATGGAAGATAATAAGTCGAAACAAAACATTCAAAACACGAGGATGATATGAACGGATTTTGAAACAAAACAATCGAATAATAGCAACATTGTTAATTTCATAAAAAAAACAAAAAAATAGAGATAGTGAGAGACCTGAGCTGAGAAGATTTTTTAAAATTGAGAAAGAGATAGAGAGAGATTTTTTCCATGGGGATGCAAATAGGACCATGAGAGTTTGTTAAAATTGATAAATGAATAGCAATAGGAATAAAAAAGATTAAGTGTAGTGTGATATCTAATGGTGTCATGAAGAGTAATTTTATATTATACAATTTTAAAAACAAATAATTTAATAATATTACTAAAATTTTATTTTATATATATATATATTAAAAAAAAAGTTTTTTAAAATTTGGGGGACGGTGGCCCACCCTAGCCCCCCTAAGTCCGCTCCTGTCTGTGCTATCTAAAATTGTTACAAAAAATTCGTATCGTGTCACGTGTCATCCTGCGAACTTGAAATTAATCCATGTTAATGTTTTATATGTTATTCATGTCATATTGTGAACAGATTATTCTTGATCTTATCGCGTCATGTTATCCAACATAATAAGTAGGGGAATGATATTGTGACAACCAAGTTGCGTTACTATCAAGTGACTACCAATCAATCTCACCGTTAGATCGATTATGTTGATCCAACGGTTATATTTATTTCCATCTTTGTATGGTCATGATTCCCCATATTTAAAGTGAAAGCATTAAATATGGGAAATCATGACCATGCAAAGATGAAATAAATATACAATATTAAATTTGGAGAATCATGACCATACAAAGATGGAAATAAATATAACTATTGGATCAACATAATCGATTTGACGGTGAGATTGATTGGTAGTCACTTGGTAGTAACACAACTTGGTTGTCACAATATCCTTCCCCTAATAAGTAATATGCTTTGAGTTTGACAAGTTATTATGTTATGTCATGTCATGTCAACCAATAGATTGCAAATTATTTGTATTATGTTGTGTCAACCTATAAAATAAGTGAATTGTGTTAAAATTTTTAACTCAATTTCAAATTTATGTATGTAATGTTTGTGTCCAGTCGATCTGAATTGCAACCCTAATAAAAGAATGAAAGCATTTAGGATATCATATATGGGTTTTATAAGAGTTATGCTATAGGAAAAGTGATTGTGTTATGTTATAGAGATTCGTTTTGCGTGCCGAAATTATTATTTTTTGCTGCGGGCCCCTTAAAATGTAGTGTGTGTAAGAAATTTTTTATGATCATATTAAATGATAGATGATAAACCCATCATATATTGCCCCGAATATGGTATCATTGAGATAATTCTTCTTATTCCTATTTAGTGCATTGATTTTCAAGCAATTTTTTTTTTTTTTTTTGTATACATGATTTTCAAGCATTTGTAAGTTACTTCGTGCATTGATTCATCGATTATTAGATTTGTCTGAATTTGACCATTACAGGATCATATTGAGGTAGTTATCCCAAAACTATTTTTTTTATTCTGCCTCGAATTTGAGACTTCTAATTGAGAGGAACATTAAATTACTAAATAATTAAATCAATGATTGTTGATAAGAAGAATATTCTTATAATATACACAATATTCTTTATAAAATAAGTTTTCTTATATATATATATATATATATATATATATATATATATATATATATATATATAAATGTGTTAATGATGTATAAATTTGTGATTAATAACATGTGATTTTTTTTGTTGGTATAAGGTATTGTTAACCATGTGGTCGTGGGTTCGATTCCCACATACGGCGCCAGTGTTAAGTTCAAGATAGACCGTATTGCTATACCGTATGGTATGCGCTCAGAGATAGTGTATATCAACTGTATACCGGGCTTAAAGCCGAGGTCCCAATCACTGCGCACAAGCAACAGGTTTTACAACCAAGGAGTGGTGTGTGCTCAGTGTGAGTGGGATAAGCTAATCAATCGAGAAGTGAATACCTGGGATGTTTGAGCTCTTATTTATAGGATTACGTTGCTAGGTTTTCAGCCCCCTGAGCTCCCCCATTTTAGTCGGATATAACCACCCTTCTATTGAGATCTCATCCGCCTCAATAGCCCTGAATCACTGACTATTCTAAGCTGTTGAGATACTCTATAATCTCCTAGTGAGATCTTATGGGGTGGCGCCGGTATATGATGCTTGCACCATATCCGTAACAGGTATCCCCATTCAACCTCCTCCAGTCACCTTGCCCTCGGGGTACGGCCCTGTAGGCTAGCCCCTCGTTGGAACAATGGGTGCATTGAGCTTCGCTACTGGAGGAAGGATGAGACTAATCACCCAACCGAAAATGAGACACTTTCCTCCTCTGACCCCCAAAGATTTTCCAAGAATTTGGGCAGGGTTTGAATCCTCACTTGTGATTTTTGATTAGCGGATTAACGAGAAAAGTGATACATGATTGATAATCATTTTAATTCCTTGAATCTACAATATAACAGACAAATTGCTGGCAAAAAAGATTTTTTAAAATAAGGGTAAATTTTAAAAAGGTCGTAAATTTATTATAAAAAAATATATAAATTATACAAGAAGAATTTTCTTATTTCGGTATAATAATAAAAAATTTACTTCTAAACATACGAACAAAAAATTAGTAAGATAAAACAGAATTGTTATTACGCATAGTAATCAATTTAGCGGGTAAGAGCCCACGCACCATACATGTCGATTTGGTTTAATCACAAGCATTGAAATGCATAACAATGTCACGCTATTTCCTCCACCACAACCAGCCATCACCCTGCTACCTGCACCACTGTCACTATCATGTTGCTACCTCCATTATTATCATCATCACCTCCGCCATTATCAAACTTTATTTCCATGATTTTTTTTCAATTATTATTTTTAGTAATTTATTGCATAAAAAATATTTTTTTAATTTCAACATCAAAATATTTTTTTAATCAAAAAATTTCACATATTACATATTCAAATACAAAATAATTTTAATTAAAAAAAAAATCCTTCTAAAATCAACACTACTAACAAAAGCCATCCACAAAATTCGTTCATATCCGGATAGGTCGTCTTGAACATATATAAACTATCACATTAAATCATATACATTACATCAGATTCGGGTAACTTCATACACATCAGCGAGGGTAGAATATTAAGGCTTTGCCCCACAATGATGAAGACGGACAAGCAAACTAAAATTAAGTTTGATTTCTACGCACGCAAAATTAAGTTTGATAATAAGAAAGAAATAAAAAATATAAGGGATAATAAGAGTTTGATTAGATATATGCAGCAGTATAAATTAAGTTTGATTTCTACGCACGCAAACTAAATTTTAGTACAAAGTTAATTAATGAACTTTAACAAGCTAATGTAATTATGGTGTTTGAAATGGAATATATGTTGGGCCCTCATTCAATACTAAGCCCATTTAAGGGGATTTCCTAAAATACTCCTAATCCTAATTTTCACCTCTTAAAAATACTCATAGTTGGGGTGGAGGCTAGGATATATATATATATGAGCGGATTTTATTTAAGAGAAATTTTGAGAGAAAACTGTTTGATTGTTTGAGCAAAGCTTCATGCTTTGCATTTGAGAGATCTCTAGGGAGAGTTTGAGAGAAACATCTCTAGGGTAGTTTGATTATCACCAATGTTGGAGAGGTTGAGTTAACCACCACATTGGTGCATTTGATTCTTGTAATCATTATTTTTCATAGTGGATTTTGTTCTGAACTAGGTCCCGTGGGTTTTTACTTCTTCATTAGAGAAGATTTTCCCAAGTTAAAATCTGGTTGTTCTTCTTCTCTCTCCTATCTGTTTTTGATTTTTTCCGCTGCGCTCCCGACCTGGTGATATTCAGGCCGAGGTATTGCCGAGATCCGAGCTCCGGATCTGATTGATTGACTTCCGCACAAAAGGCTTCTTAGCCGAGTCTGAGGGAACCGAGTTCCTAACATTGGTATCAGAGCTCGGGTTCGACGGGTTCTGAGAGAGACGAGATGGAGACCAATGGCATAACCCATGATGGAGATATGTTCAAGATGACCGCAGACAATTTCACGTATTGGAAACCGATGATGGAAGAACATCTCTACTGCAAAGATTTGCGTGAACCCATTATTATCCTTGATGAGAGACCGGCAGGCAAAAGTCGGGGTCGAGATCGTGATAGAAGAGGAAAGTCCAGAGGTCGGTCAAAGCCGCAATATGATTTGAAGTGCTTTTACTGTGGAAAGACAGGTCATAAGAAGCCGGACTGCTGGACCTTGCAGAATGATGAGAAGAATGACTCTGTAAAGCCGGATCAGATTATTCCCAAGAAGAGGGAAGACAAAAGTACCACTGCGGTGGCTGCCACTCCTGATGCCGAGATATTCCTCCTTGGTGAGGATAATTATTTGAATGTTGCGTATGATGATTGCACCTGGATTGTTGACTCTGGTGCCTCCTTTCACGTTACTCAACACAAAGGTTTTTTCTTCTCTTACCGAGGTGGTGATTTTGGAGTCGTGAAGATGGGAAATCAGGTGACCAGCAAAATTGTTGGTGTCGGTGATGTAACTCTGACCACGGATGTGTGATGCCCACTTGTGTTGAAAGATATAAGGCATGTTCCTGACATGCGATTAAACCTAATCTCGGTAGGAAAACTTGATGATCCCGAGGTAAGAAGGAAGGCTTCTTGTACGTGATGCAAGGAAAGATCAATGGCAGAGAAGCTAATTCTGTCCGAGATGAACCGAGCTTGGAGCTATGGCACAAGCGCCTCGGCCACATGAGCATGAAAGGGCTCCAGATCCTTCATAAGAAAGGATTACTGACCGGGTTGAAAGGCCAAGCGTTGGAAAGTTGCACGCATTGCCTAGCTGGAAAGCAGCACCGGGTTTCTTTTGTGAAATCGGATCAGCCCATAAGACGCAGGTATATTCTTGACCTCGTCCATACTGATGTTTGCTTCATGTCGGAAAGATCTCTTGGAGGAGCTCAGTATTTTGTTTCATTTATTGATGACCATTCTCGCAAAGTGTGGGTTTATTTGCTGGAATCTAAAAACCAGGTACTCCAATCCTTTAAAGAATTCTATGCTATGGTTGAAAGGGAGACTGGCAAGAAATTAATGGTGATGAGTGTTGCGGCCCTTTTGATGCATATTGCAGAGCGGCCGGGATCCGACTAGAGGATACGCCCCCCAAGACTCCACAATTAAATGGACTTACTGAGAGGATGAACAGGACTATTGAAGAGAAGGTCCGAAGTATGCTATCCAATGTCGGATTGCCGAAATCATTCTGGGGAGAAGCCGTCAAAACAGCAGTTGGCTTGATCAACCTCTCACCATCACGGCCACTTGAAGAAGAAATTCCAGAAGAAGTCTGGACAGGTCGGAAAGCGGCCTATAATCAATTGAATGTGTTTGGATGCCGAGCTTTCGTGCATATCCCTAAAGATGAAAGGGCAAAACTTGATGCAAAGACAAATGAATGCATCTATCTTGGTTCGCCAAGCTGTGAGTTCGGATTCCGACTTTGGGATCCAATCGATAAGAAGATCGTGAGAAGCCGAGATGTCATCTTTCATGAAGATGAGACCATTCATGACATCTCGAAGCCCAAAGTCCGGGTTTCTGTCAGACGTGAAGAACTTATCCCTCCTGTCCGAGCTGAAGCAAAGGGAGAAAATCAAAAAATGATGAAATTGATGATCAACAAGTTGATGATGAAGTCCGAGTTGAAGATGAGATCCGGGATGAGAATGATGAACTGGGTTCTCAAGCTGAAGAACAGCCGAGATATCCAACTCGAGAAAGAAGACCCTCTACAAGATACCCATCTGATGAATACACTGTTGTAGCTGAAGACGGTGAGCTTTAGAGTTATGATGAGGTTGTGACGAGCTCAGAGAAAGAAAAATGAGAAAAGGCAATGCAAGACGAGATGAAGTCTCTGCACGAGAATCAGACTTATGAGCTAACTGAGTTGCCAGAAGGAAGACAAGCTCTGAAAAATAAATGGGTGTACAAGATTAAGAATGAAGAGAATGAGAAGAAGCCGAGATACAAAGCTCGAATTGTGGTGAAAGGCTGCAATCAGAAGAAAGGAGTCGACTTTGAGGAGATTTTTTCTCCTGAGGTGAAAATGACCTCGGTCCGAACCGTGTTAGCTATGGCAGCTTCGATGGATCTCGAGGTAGAATAAATGGACGTGAAGACGACATTCCTTCACGGTGATTTAGAAGAAGAGATTTATATGGAACAACCTGAGGGGTTCCAAGCTCCAGACCAAGCTGACTTGGTATGTCGATTGAAGAAGAGTCTCTATGGCTTGAAGCAAGCACCTCGGCAGTGGTACAAGAAATTTGAATCATTCATGACTGATCACAAGTTTGAGAAGACAGAAGCTGACCACTGCGTATTCGTGAAGAGGTATGAGGCCGGAGATTTTTTGATCTTGTTGTTATATGTTGACGACATGTTTATTGTAGGAAAAGACAAATCAAAGATAGCCGCCCTGAAGAAGGCATTAAGCTCGTCCTTCGTAATGAATGACCTTGGCCCTGCAAAGCAAATACTCGGAATCAAGATTATCCGAGATAGACAAAAGAAGCTACTGTGGCTGAGTCAAGAAAAGTATATTGAGAAGATATTGAAGAGATTTAGCATGGACAAAGCCAAAACAGTGAGCACCCCCCGAGCCGGACACATAAAGCTGAACCATAAGCAATGTCCGAGATCCGATGAAGACAGAGAGGAGATGTTGAAGGTCCCATATCAATCCGCCGTCGGAAGCTTGATGTATGAAATGGTTTGCACTAGACCCGACTTGGCATATGCTGTTGGAATGGTATGCCGGTATTTGTCAAACCCCGGCAAAGAGCACTGGGAAGCTGTGAAGTGGATCTTCAAGTACCTCCGAGGTACCACCGACTTATGTCTCCGATTTGGAGAAGACAAAGTCGAGTTGCAAGGCTACTTGAATTCTGATTTAGGGGGAGATTTCGACTCGAGGAAGTCGACGACGGGATACATGATGAGATTTGTCGGAGGAGCTGTCTCTTGGCAATCAAGACTTCAGAAATGTGTTGCACTTTCGACAACTGAGGCTGAGTACATTGTCGATACTGAGGGAAGCAAAGAGATGCTGTGGATGAAGAAGTTCCTCATGGAACTCGGCCATAAACAAAACAAGTACGAGCTGGGTTGTGACAATCAAAGCGCAATCCATCTTGCGAAGAATTCGACCTTTCACTCCCGCACTAAGCACATTGATGTGAGGTATCATTGGATCCGGGATGTGGTGGAAGATTGAGAGCTCGAACTCGTCAAGATGCACACTGACCAAAATTGGTCCGACATGATGCCGAAGCCGGTTCCAGCAAGAAAATTTGAATACTGCTGTGAAGGAGCCGAGTTGATGTTGAAGCCGACGCATTGAAGTCGGAGGGGTAGATTTGTTGGGCCCTCCTTAAATACTAAGCCCATTTGAGGGGTTTTCCTAAAATACCCCTAACCCTAATTTCCACCTCTTATAAATACTCATAGTTGGGGTGAAGGCTAGAATATATATGAGAGGATTTTATTTGAGAGAAATTTTGAGAGAAAACTGTTTGATTGTTTGAGCAAAGCTTCATGCTTTGCATTTGAGAGATCTCTAGGGAGAGTTTGAAAGAAACATCTATAGGGTAGTTTGATTATCACTATTGTTGGAGAGTTTGAGTTAACCACCACATTGGTGCATTTGATTCTTGTAACCATTATTTTTCGTAGTGCATTTTGTTCTGGAATAGGTCCCGTGGGTTTTTACTTCTTTATCAGAGGTTTTCCCACGTAAAAATCTGGTTGTTTTTCTTATCTCTCCTATCTGTTTTTGATTTTTTCCGCTGCGCTACCGACCTGGTGATATTCAGGCCGAGGTATTGCCGAGATTCGAGCTCCGGATCTGATTAATTGACTTCCACATAAAAAACTTCTTAACCGAATCTGAGGGAACCGAATTGCCAACAATATATGTGGTGCTGCTTGGTGCGGGGAATGACCGCAGTAGCGTACGTATATAGTGTTAGTTGGAATAGTAGAGTAAGTTTCGCGAAGGATGTTACGATGAAGTTGGAAACTGGAAAGGGACACAACACGTTCCTAACTACCATATTCACGTGTGTGAAGACCGAAGTACAAACTGGAACCAAGAAGACCACCTTGGAGGATTGTCTTGCAGGTACGGTATGTCAAATTCATGGACCAGAATTAATCAACCAGTCGTTACGACTGCGCAGAAACATGCCACGTGAGGGTGCAATTTTGAACGCAAACGAGGTCCATTCCATAACTTTTCGAAAAAATATATGAATAATTAACAATATAAATACAAATTGAATAAAAAAATGGAGTCATTATTTGTCTTGACATTTTATTTTTATTTTTTATTTATCAATAGAAATGATTCATTCTACCATTAGTTTTTGTTAGAGTTCAATATTCATTTACGTTTTAAATTCTTAATTATAATAATAACCACATAATACATTAAATTCATTTTTTTATAAACTATCAAACTCTTCTTTAGTAATATGTTATAGCATATTATTAATTAATAAATCAAAATAGACATTTTAGATCTAATAAAATTAGAAACATAATAAACAAGGATAACGAAATCTATACGATATCTTATAGGTTTCAATTTTCTCACAATATAAACACATTTTATGTAGGGTCTATATCTATTAAAAAAATTAAAAAGAAAAGAAAATAATGCATGAAAATTGAAAGGTCACTAACAGGAAAAATACAATTTTCCTACAATATGAAAGAATATTTTCCCATATCTTATATTATATAATATGATGAAGCTAACCATGCCATAATAACAAAAATCATGGTGGTAAAGGTTTCTGATGGAAGTGATCATGAATAAAAATTATTGTTGGAAAAAAACATTGTTTTATTATATTTATTCAATTTCTTTCATAACATAATACTTTTTAGATTTAATATAATTTTATTAAATATTTTTTCAAATAGCAACACATGTTTTTTTATTTTTAAGATTAATCATGAATATCATCTTAATAATTTTAAATATTTTATTATTAATTGAAAATTTATATCCTTTAGGTTTTACGTGAATTAGTTATATATATATATATATATATATATATATATGAGTTATGTTTATCTCATTTTACATGATATAAGCAACTTTCCTACACATATAAAAAGGGGTTGGATCCCACCACTCTTTTTTCTCTCTCCTCTTACATGTGGGTCCCACTCATATTTTTATTTCTAAACATGATGTAATTCTTTCCTACAACATAAGAAAAATATATCTATATATATATATATATATATATATATATATATATATATATATAATTTTTTTTTAAATTTTTTTTACTACAATATAGGTTTTCAATTTTTATTTTTAAATGTTACGTAAAAATTCTTCGTAATTATAATACAAATGAATATCTCCTCCTATATGTGAGAATGACTGACATTAATAATGCGAGTCAGATATACTTGAAATTTATTGTAATTTTTAATCGATCAAAGTCAATCAAGTGATTCATGCCATACAATAATAACTACTGTTATTAAATCTGATCTGTGAATCGATCCTATCGGGATGTTGGGTCACTGGTCGGATCGGTTGACCCGGATATATATAAGTATATAAAAAAAATATAGATATGAACATATAAATTCAATTATATTTTTCATATCTAAGATGAATTAAATAAAGTCACTAAATAAGCTCAAAAATATTAAGCATAAAAAAATAAAAATGCACGTTATTATTATGTCAATTTAAATTGCAACTCAGAATCCACATAAACATACCTTTCAATGACATTGAATTCATATTTTTCAAATTCAACTACATTAAAATAACATATGTCACATTCTTTTAATTTATTATTCCGCAAATTACTTTAGTATTAGAAACTGAAATTTGATGTCATTTTAGAAGAGTATAATAGCAAATAAAATTATAATTTTTTTTTTACAATGATCAGTTCTACATTTTTTTCTGATAAGATGAAACAATTTTAGTTTTTTTGTTTTTTTAAAATACATAACCCGACCAGGTCAATGGGTCACTGGTTTTGATCAGGTTTGTCTAGATTTTGACCGAGTTTGACCTGAACCAATCCAATAACCGAGTTATCGGGTTCCGGGTCGACTCAGCCGGGTCGGGTCGGGTTTTACAACAGTGATAATAACTACCACATTTTGATCGACAGCAGGTATCTACGTACTGCCACTATTATGCCAACGAAAGTAAGTGGGGTCTAACAAACGGTGGTAGATTAGTTATAGTAAAGAAATTGAGTAAGTGAAAAGAATAAGGCTTCGGTTCGATCTCCACATATTATTTTTAGGAGAAATTTAAATATTTTTTTTTCCTAATCTGCTTCACACTCTGGATTAATCTCATAATCATCTTAAAAATTGAAGCTTTTAGGATACTGAAAGAGAGCCAACCAGGTAATTAGAATTGAATTAATTCAAAAAAATAAACAATAAGTGGGGTCCTAGGAGAAGAAAAGAGAGTCTTCCATCTTTATCTGCCGATTTTATTTTCAAATTGCTGATTAAAATGGGCTTCGTTACACGGTTTGCCAAGGTTATAATTTAATTGGGCTGTTTTTTTTTTTGATAAACTAATTGGGCTTTTTCAAATACATAACCTATACCTATCTAATAAACGGATATTTTAGTCAGATCCTTCATGGCTCAAATTAACCTACTTTACTTTATTAGACTGGCCCATTTAAAATAAAGCTTGCAAATAAATTATTAAAAAATAAAATACATTGCTCTGAAAAATATTAAATAAAATATAGAAAAAGTTCACTTTCAAATTGAGATGTCTTGAGAACGAAACGTTAAACCAAATATTCTTAAATATGATTCAGTGTGAATTATGTTATGTTTCTTTGAAATTAGTTTAATTAAGATTTTTATGGTACTTTTTGAATTGAGAGTGGTAGTATGGAATTTTAAATTTATATATGTAATAATTTGATGTTTTTAATAGGTATTTAAAATATATTGTTCCAATTTATTTCCTGCTTTATAAAACTATTCTTAGAAATATAGACTTTAAATAAAAAATTTAATGTTGAATATAAGTTTTAAAAAAGTATATTCCAACTTAATAATTCAAAAAAAAAAAACCTTTTGGTAGATATTCGTTCTCATAGTAATTGTTGGAAAAGGTACAGTACTCTACGAAGTAGGAATAAAATTTCTTGTGTAAAAAAATTAAAAAGCCTAAACATATTTGTGGATAGATTAATTTTATTTCTAATATTTTTGAAAAGGGTCTTTTGAAAATTAATTCATTCTTGTACAATCTAAGATAGCATTGTTATGCATAAATATTTATGAGAAATTAAAAACTTACAAACAAATTTATTAAATAATTATAAAATTTATATTAATTATAAGAATTTTTTTTATTAAATTCACCTTATCACATGATTTAAGATAATATAACCACACAAAAACCCTTGTGATGCTTATAATACTTGAGAAAAATTCTAATGAGTAATGTTTATTATTTTTGGGAAAAAATTTCGTTAACAGAACTTCACAAAAAATAAAATAAATTAAAATTATGTTAAAGGGGGAAGTCAAATAATAAATAAAAATAAAAATATAAAGACATACAATAATTCAAAATATTTCATCTTCATTTTTGTGTCTTTGATCTTCTTTTAGTTAATTGTGTTTTAATTATTTTTTAATTTTTATTTTCCTTTCCATTTTTATTATTACCAATTTTTTTATCATTTTAAATTATTATTATTTATCTATTTACCATATTATTTAAGTTGAGAACAACCAGTTTCACTATAAATGGCTTTCCTCTTGAAGTTAAGGCCCAAAATTGGTATAAGCGGGCTAATGGGCACTGGACACCAAATGACAAATGGGCAACAGTTTCGAGTGGTTGGCATGCCTAGCCAGAGGGGAATTTTTAAAGTGATCCGGCCCTATTTTTATAGGGTGATCCCTTTTCCATTTTTGGAAATATATACTTCCCTTTTTATCCCTCACATTTTTTAAAATTCCTTCCCACTCCCTTATCTTTACTACTTTTGGAATGGGAGGATGTGTACCGAGACCGTTGAAACAAACATGAATAAATTTTTGGTATTACTGTTGTACCAAGATTCAGTGCATCTTATCAATGAGAGCAATACATATCAGAGGAGAGAGAAAATATTTGACAGAAAAAAAATTAGCTGATATGTAATATTTTCGTTGGTGGGATGCACTGAATCTTTGGTACAACAGTAGTACCAAAGATTTATTCCTCCTAGGCAGGGAAATATTTTTTATGCTCCAGGACCACCCAATGACTTGGTGCTCCCTCTTACAACACTAATTTTTTCTTTCCCTGCTATTTTTCTTCTTTTCCAAATTTACTCTCCATTTTATACTAAGGGACCACCTAAAAATGGTGATCCCAGACCACAATAAATTCTCTCCCCGGACTGAGAGGGAGGTGCCACAGCTTGCAGGAAAGAACCAAAAAATAGTTCCAAGGAGAGGTGCAAATGAAATTATGGTTGGGGAATTAAGAACACATACCAGGGCATAATCCCCTAGGGTATGTTTGGTACAAGAGAAATTTTTTGGTATCCGGTAATCACGATTATTGGGAATACAATAGAAATT
This sequence comes from Gastrolobium villosum, assembly GCA_032173675.1. Lineage (NCBI taxonomy): Eukaryota > Viridiplantae > Streptophyta > Magnoliopsida > Fabales > Fabaceae > Gastrolobium > Gastrolobium villosum. Next base: position 53,708 of record JAVKPL010001463.1, on the reverse strand, counting down.
GAGTTTACTTGGAATCTTACGAAAGAGGTGTTTGGTTCGCCAAAATATGAGATTACTGGTTCAATGTTTGGTTTAGAATGAAATATGAGATTATTTTACAAAAATAACCCCAAACTATTTTTACTTTTGTAATTGATAGATTGGGTCTAGGTTTTTATGTGTGTTGGGGTATTTTTGTCTCAAAAATTATTGTTGTGTTTTCCCTTTACTTGGTATTCTGAATTATCATGTTTTTTGTGGTAATCTGAATAGTGATTTTTCTTTATAAATCAAATTACCAGTAATCCTTGGATATCCGGAACTGAATTTTTGTTCCTTCTACCAAACATGGTAATTACGTTTAAGAAAGAAGGTTTACCGGTAATTCATTTGAAATATTTGTACCAAACACACCCTAGTGAAATGTTCTTATCATAATTTAAAGGCCGAAGCAAAAGAGACTCCTCATTCCGAGGGGCTACTTCATGTGGAAATTATAGCTGTAAGCTTAGCAAACAGCTAGAAAGGTCGACGAATCCCTTTGCTTCGTAAATCACGGGTTCAGCGGGCTCTAATTTTTATGAAGACTAGTAGATCACATATCTATACATGTCCCACGAGACCATGGTATATGTCTATATGATATTTATGAAAAATTCAGAACATATATGATGACAACATTTGAAACGTTTTAATTTGATAAACGTTTTTCTTCCTCCAGAAGTATGTAAGAAAATCTCGTATTGATATTAGACGCGTATGAGGAGAATTAGGAGGTTTTGAGCATATTGGGAAGATGGGAAATTTACCAACGCTTAAAATGAAACACTGAAATCACAAGTTATTGGGAAAGTCCCTTTTATAAGGTAGTGGAGGGCATGTAATATCTTAAAGTTTTTATTAAGGCTTTGTCCTTTAAGCTAGCTAGGTAGGTGTCTTTGGGTAGAGCTGTCAAAACGGGCCACCCCGGCCCATTAGGCCCTAGCCCGCGCGGGCCAGGGCCAAAAAGCCCACATATTAACCAGCTCGCACGGGCCAATAATTCATATAACCCAACGGGTTAGGGCCAGCCCGCGGGCCACAATTAAAAAATATTCTACACCATTTTTCTATTGGTCTTTACGTAATCAAATGTAATGATATTTTGCACGTTATATGATCCGATCGGATTTCATTTCAATTCAAGTGAAGCTTGGAAACAAGAAAAATGCTATTAGGCTATATTAGCTGAAATCAACCAGGGCAATACAAACCACCATTAAACCACAGACACTGGAATTAAAAAATAAGATTCTGAGACATCATTTCTCATGCCAAACCTTATAATCACATATAAAAAGTATTGATACACAAACTTCGAGTCATTGAATATATTGGCTTCTGTTATTTCATCAACTGTATCAAATGTTTTACATGGAACTCAATCAGCTTTTACATTTTTTAGTATGCAATCAATTTTTACTCTCAAAATGTGATTTCTATAATTTGGTGACTCAACATCTTAATACATGTCCAACCAAAACATTAATGTATGTTCATTTCAGAAAAATTTCTGAAAATCTTTTACAAAATTATAAATAGGCCATTAGCAGAGCACCACAATGGAGCTAACGACCACTTGATCCTACAAAAGAGGTAGGAGTCCAAATTCTGGCATTCCTCTCCATCCATTTGCACCAAATAACAGAATAAGTTGCACACCACAAAAATGGGTTGGCCCGCGATTGACCCTTTCACAACCCAAAATGAATGAGGGCTAAAAAAAAAAGGGCTAAAAATGACCCTATTATTTGGGGGCTAAAAAAAGGTAGGGCTGAAAATAAGGATTAAAAGGGTGACCAAATGGTTTGGGGCCTATTTGACAGCTCTATCTATGGGGGTAGAAATTATGGTAAAAATTCTCTCGAGGCACGTCCAAGTTGTCCTGGACTTGAATCGAAGGTTTAATCCTAAATGGTTTCAAATGAGCTATATATTATCAACGGTCGATTCTAAATTGAACTCTATATAATATAGTATCAACATATTGGAATTTAAAGATCATAATTGACTAATTGAAACCGAAGTGTACGACAAATGTCAAGGTCGGTTTCGTTACTAAATTAAACAAATAAAAAACGGATAATATGAAAAATTATACTTTATTTAAGTTTTAGAATAGTACAAGTATTGAAAATAAACTTAAGAGAAATGATAAAATTCTGGAATTTTTTTTTGGAAGTTAAAATTCTGAATTTTTAGTATCCACTAAATTATGTTAAAAAATAATTTATAGCAAAAAATAATTTATACTTTTTATTTTTTTAGTTCACATACGCTTGAAACTATAATGCAAGAATAATGCAATAATTTTACATTATTTTATTCCATATACATAAATTGATTCTTAAAAAAGTCTCAATTTTTTGACAAAATTCTCTCAAAATTAATCACCGCAATTTCAAAGAAAATGAATTCCGTAGAAAATTACCTACAGAAAATAGATTCCGTTAAAATCTTTTTAGAAAATATATGTGAAAAGAAAATATAAAAGAAAATTAAATATTTGACGGAAAAAAATTCCGTCAAAAACCTTATAAAACAATAAATAAATAAAAAATTATATCTATAAATTTTTTGACGGAAAAAAAATTCCGTCAAAAACCCTTAAAAAAAATAAATTAAAAAAATTATATTTATGAATTTTTCGACCAAAATTAAATTTCAGGAAAAATGATTTTAAAATATTTTTTTAGATTTTTTTTTTGTAATATGTTAAGATAGAAAAAGTAATTTAAGTGTTGTATGGTAATATAATAAAATTCATATTTGGTATATAAAAAATATAATAATAGTAACATTAAAATTAATAAATTATTGTGGTTAGTGGTTGGTGTTATAAATTTCAATGGCGAGGATATGGGTTGGAGTGTTGGACAACGTCAATTGCACTTTTAAAATAATTTTGCATTAATAATCATTTTTTTTAATAAGTCCCGTAAAGTGAGAACCGCGGCACTTATTTTTTTTCAAAATAATAATAATAATGAGTTGTGGAGGGTGGAATCTACTTCTTCAAATATTCATAGAATTTCGTACAGAGTATGGTTACACTCATATGCATTAAGTTATTGGTTTCACAACATGTTTGGAAGGGTACCAGTAGTGGTGGATCCAGAAATTTGATGAAGGGTGGACACCTCCACACCTGAAATGCAAAGAAATGGGATCTAACCTTTGCAATTTATATCGCCAAGAATAACTACTTTATCTTTAGGTTGAGATTTGACTCCAGGATGTGACAAAGGAAAAAGAAAATAAATAACAAATAAATTGGCCGACACAAAGGTATGGAAAATTCCTTCAACCCCAATGGCTCTACGAATGTTGGCCTTCACTTGAAATGCACTCTTTGCACTATATGTAGACTTGCAGCAAATGAAAGAAAAACCCAAGTAGCAAAAGTTTAGAATATTATATTATATAGAAGAAAAAGTCGTTAGGAGAAGTCTATATATAGATGTATTTGCAGTTTGATATGTATGTAAGTGGGATTAGGAATTAGAAAAGAATAGAAAGAAAAAGAGAGAAGAAAAGCACAAAGTGTCGTAGCATTTAAATTAGAAAAGAATGAGATATATTAATCAAAAAAAAAGAATGAGATAAATGTGTGATAAGAAAGTGAGAGATAGAAGGAATAAAAATTTTAAGCCAAGGACATTTTAATATTTTCATATCAAAATTTAAGGGGACACTTGCCCCTCTTTTCTCCTACCTCCATCCGCCTCTGCTAACCAGTAACCCCTATCTTCAAAATATGAGGATTTATGCTTATTATTATATGATTGAAGAAAGTAGTCTCGCACTTAAAAGGTTATGTCTTGAAAAAGAATAATGCGTAAATCAGTTTAAGTGGTTACGTTCATGAATTATTGAATGTTATTAATAACTTAAGTGGTTTATAATTGATGAAAGTCATAACAAATAAAATCATATATACAACGAAACAAATAGTATAACTTAGAATTTCATCAAAATATACTCAGAAGACCTTCTAATTTTTTTTTTCAAAATAAGGCCCAACTATATCTATGTTTGAAAAATATATTACTTTAAAAAAATGATTAGTTTTTTTAACTCTCCCAAGTTTTTTAAAATTTATTTAAAGATAAATTAATTAAAACATGCGGTATAATAATAATATTGTTGTCCCGTGATCACCGGTTGAAGTTAGACAATTCTGCACATAGACTCAAGGCCCTAATGTAGAAAGGGGTGGTGTCGTGTCCAAATTTGGCCACCACTTCTGGTTTGAGCTTTCAATGCGAAAATAATCTTACCAAATACTTTATCCCGGTTTGTTGGTATGAACTCCTCTGTCCCATAATTAAAGCATCACCTTCCTAAGGTTGACCGCGCATGGGTCCTACTTGCCAAATCTTGACCTATTCAAAGCTTGTGAACTTGATGTTTCACTTCAGTTACTTTTGGAATCATTCATTGCTCACTTTTGAAATTTGTTTTGTTTCACTTAAAATATTTACATCCTATTTCAGAAAAGGCCTATTTGTTTACAGAAGTTTATGTCATTTTAATAATTTTTAATAATGTATTTTTGAGAATGCCTAATTTTTAACTATGACATGAAAAGTGAAAAAAATATAACTTTCTTTTTGGTAAAAGAAAAAAATAAAAAATAATTAAAACTGTTAATATATATGTATTCTTGAAAATACATAATTAAAACTGTTAAAAAGACATAATTTATGTTCTTTAAAAGGACACTAACTAAATCCCTGTTGAATTTGTATAATGGGCACACATTTTTTTTAATATATACAGGAATGTAAAGGTTATATTTATAAAATTTTTATTTACAAATTCAACTATATACTTTGGTGAGTACAAATATTTGAGTGCATAGTTGAATTTATAAATAAAAAATTTATAAATATAACCACGTATAAGAATTAGTATTTAATTTAGAGGAAGGATATTCTTACTAACAAAATTTTTTACTACCAATTTACTACCTATCTAATTACCATTGGATCAACATTTTCTCTTTTTTCAAAAACTTTTTAACATTCTCTCTCTTTGATCCAATGATGATTAGATATGTAGTAAGTTAGTAGTAGAAAATTTTGGTAGTAAGAATATCCTCCCTAGTGATTAATATGGTGTAAGTGAAAAGTAAAAAGAACATAAAAACTTTTTTTTTTTTTTTTTGATAAATAAGAACATAAAAACTTTACTTGAGCAGTCTTGGTGATATTACACATTTGGGTTTTTCTTTAACGCTCACTTTTCTTATATTAATGGTTAATGTTCTGTTGAAATTGAAGTAAAAAGAAGGTAAAAACTTGATTTCAGCACTACTATCTCACTCATGGTATTACACAGAATCAGTCAACGCATATATGAGAATAGACCAGCGAAATAAGTTAAACAATGCCATTCTCCTTCACATCATGCATTTCATATATTCAGTCACATTGTTTACACTTTTTGATAAAAATTTTGATCAGACAATTTTAAAAAATGAGTTATTAAGTATGATATTTGATTTAATAAGAATCAATTAATTGTGTTAAAGCATTATTTTTAAAAGTAATACTGTAGAAAATGAATTTTACAAGAGATTCATATAGAATTTTATAATACGATTCTTTCAAAAAAAAAATGTTAAATACTGGAATATACAATTATGAAATACGAAATAGTCGTGGAAACTTATTGAGAGACATGGCAGCTGTTAAATACCAGAAACAATGTTTTGTAAGAGACACTAATATCTGGCAACAGAAAACGAACTGACACTGCAAATGGTCCTGTTGAATGAACTTGTCTTCCCAGATTCCACCACTTGATGCATTAAAAAGTTCAATAGGAAGAGACAAACTGACGAAAAAAATCCATATAACCAAATATGTAACAACATAATTTTACTGCTAGTAACATTAATATATCAGTGTGAAAATATATATATATTCATATTATATATTTCACATCAAATCAAGTTTTGTACTCTGTTTTCATATCCGACATCTACCACAAGCTAAAAGCTAATCCATAATAACTGATCAAAGTGACGGGAATCTTTATAGTCCTTAAAGTGAACTATATGACTGAACAAAATTAAATACATCATATATAGAGAAAATATATTCATGGCATGTACAACTTGTTGCCACACTTGCATCTCCATGCCTCCGGGTAGTATTCGGCGGTCACCGGCGTCCCTGGCGGCACCGGCACATGGACTGGTTTACAGGGTGTACACTGGCCGCATTTGGAGGTGCACCGTGGCGGCGATGACCCAGGCCCACCTAGAAGCCTCCTTGGCCAACCCATAGATACCTCTATTTTTCCTTGTCCATTTTCCTTCTCAACTTCCTGACCAAAAATCATAATTAACCAATAATCAATTCTCGGTTAACATAATTACAATGGGGATGTAAATAGTTCAGGAAAAAATGTTTATCCTTTTAAACGACACAACTTAGATCATTTCACTCTCACAAAGAGATGAGACCTATACCTTTATGTTTTTTTAAGCTCGTAATAAGTATTGAAGGCTTAAAGAAGTTGATAGGTGACACTAAACTCAATATTTTACACATATCTCACCTACATTGACCAAAGGTTAACCTGGCCAGGACAATTTAAACCCCCTAATTTCAACTTTCATCCCCTTTCTTTTCATACAATAACAATCAATTTTAAAATGAAAAATATCTCAAATAATATAAATAGTAAATATTTAACAATTCATGAAATGACAATTAAAATTAGTAACCTTGAAGTGGAACCTAGTTATCTCTAGCATGGATGTGTTGTGATAAGGTGGGCTACATCCAAATCAGCAACATATACATAGAAACAAGCTAACATGCACCCTTATGAACATGATTCTGCTATCCTAGTAGGAAAATGTTATCATGAAACTTTTTAAAAAACGTGATCTAATTAAAATATTTGAAAAAGTTTACACAATTTTTTATTTTTATTTTTTTGAAAAAGGGAGATATAAAAAAAATACTAGTAGTATCGTAGTTTTGCGGTGAAGGCGCTGAGCAGGTACAGTACGCGCAAGTAACCAAGATTCGAGTCGCGGTGAGCAACAGGGAATTTACTTGGTTGATTCTAACGTGCACCGTTAGTGTGTTGCGCTTGTGATTTTGAACATGATTGAATAGTGTGGGTAAGCCAACAGCGGTGGAGCCAATGGCTGCACATGGTACCACCACCCACGTGTCCCTGGACACCCCTGAACCTATTTTGGCGCATTTTAGCCAGTGTCTGTTTGTTCTATCAGTGTGTCTGTAACTATGAGGTGAGGAGTGAGATTTTGAAGACTGTCACCATCCAAGGTTTGTTCCAGTTTCATAACACAGTTTCAAACTTCCACAGTTTACTTGCACACAACCACAACCATGGTCGTCCATCACTAGTAGTTTTTTAAGACCAAAAAATAGAACCCTTTTTTTTTATTAAGCATATAATTTCAATTGAAAAGTTGTCTCAAGTCTAAAATCTAAATCTTTACCGTTAGACCTATTTAGCATAATTACAATAAAAAAAGTGTTGTTTTAATTTGATGCTACATGCAATAGTTAAAGATAAGCCAAGGGACATAGAGAAATAGTAATTAGTAAACATGTTTGCGCTAGATGGATAAAGAATAGGACTAGTCTATACCTGAAAATCTTTATCAGCTTTGGCAAACATGGGACACCTAGTATCTGCAATGGAGAAGGGACAAAGGGGTATGAATTAAATGAAAATGTCATAAATCTATCATTTTAAATAGTATCATAGGGTTAAGAAGTTTTATAGAGGTGGATAATTCATTGTGTAAATGTAAGATTAAAAATTGCATACCTAGACATGTACTGGCGGAGCCAGTAGTACTTGTGAAGATCAGTGTGCAAATTGAGAGCATGAAAATGAAGGAGACACTGTTACAAAGCTGGGTTTTGTTTACAAGTCTAGTGTTATTTCTCTTCCTCTCCATGAACCAAAAAAAATAAAATAACCCTTCAGAAAACCCCTAGAGCAGCACCACTGGGATGGTTGGAGATATATGACTGACACAAGCACGCGCCCCCACACAAACACACACACACTCTTTCTTTAAAATCTGACCCTATGAAGAGTAGTGTTTGAAGCTATAAACCAATAATAGGGTTTACAACATCCAGGGCTAGTACGTTCCATGCAAACATCAAGCTAAACAAATTAGCTCATTTGTCTGAGATAGATAAAATGACACCCTTTTTTCAACTCTCTCACTACTTTATTTTCTTTCAGTGTGCTGTGTAATAAAGATGCAGGTAGCTAGAGAGAGTAGAGAAAGAAGAGAAAGGTGGAAAATTTGGATGGAATGGTACGGTTTATGTGATGGGGTGTGGGTTGTGGCAGAGTAGTTTGCACAGTACTTAGAGAGGTTAAAAAAAGAAAGAAAAATAAAGGTGAATCTATGCAGATCATCCCTTCCTAAGCTTTACCATGTTTGGGTCTCGGATTCTCTAGCAGGCTTTCTTCTCTGTCTTAAAACGATTCCCAAACCCAGAAAAACTATAACAACCCCAACCCTTACCCTCTGTTTTCCTCTGCTATTTTGCCTTCTGTATATAGTTTTTGTTCTCAGACAGAAACTTGAGAAAAAGGCTTTTAAATTTTAACCAGATTCTTTTTTTTTAACTGCATCTTCCATGTTCTTTTCTACTGTCATTTCATTAATAGTTCATATTTTTATTATGTTACATAAGAAAAGTATTATCTCCTACATTCATATTATTTAATGATCCCATAAGAATTTTTTTCTCTCACTTTAAACTTTTCTCTTTCTCCTATTTATTGTTTGAGTAAGAAATAATACTTCTATTATGCAACATAAAAAAATATTTCTCTTGTTCATATTTTTCAATAAAATGTCAAGCTGCCTATAAATTATTGGGACAGCAGTTTGGCATTTGGATTAATGATAACCACTAATCTTTTTATAGAAGGACACATATTATCTTAAGCGTGCTTTTTTTTTTATTTTTCCACTCTCTAAACCAAGCATTTGCATGGTTCTCTTATTGGGATATTAAAATAATTGACTCAAAGGCTGAACCATTTTATATCTACATTGCAGTTTCAACTTTCAAGTTTCAACCCCTATTGAGAGATGGAATGGTTTGGAATATTTTGGTACTTGCATTAAAGTTTCATTATGTACTTAATAATTCATATAAATACAATATTTTGTTTTACCACGTTTCCACTTGGACTTTTTGGGAATGGAAAAAGTACAAGATGTTGAAAATGTACTGCACATCTTGTTGCATCAATGCCTCTAGCAGCTAGGTAGCTTAGAAAGTGGGCCTGCTCTCACGCGGAAGAACCACCTATTATTTACAAGAATAGCCTCTGGCGATGCACGTGTGAGGATGATGGGTAGTGACTTGTTAGGAACAACGACCATTTTGCAGTGTTATTTACGAAAATTTATCGGAATGACACGCTTTTTAAAAAATTTATCAAGATATCACGTTATAAAAAAATATTGGGAGTGGATCCTCTTATGTGAAAAAGTGATCATATGATCATATTATTTGATCATAATCACTCATTTACAAATTATACATTTTTCTTTTTCTTACCTTATCATCAATGACTGGTTGTGATCAAATAACATGATCACATGACTACTTTTTCATATGAGATGATCCACTCTCAAAAATATTATAACATGTGGCATTCTACGTTTGAACACATAGTAGTGAGTTTGAGACCACATAAATTCGCTGAACAGTCTAGCATTTTTTAACCAATCAACGTATCAAGCAATGCTAATTTGTTTTTTATTTTCTTTTTAGAAATTATAATAAACAATAAAGATGATTTGCTTTTCCAAATAATATATGCAAACATGGAAAATATTTAAGAGTTGCATGATTCAAACATATAGTTATTAGCCCAATAAAATTATATCATATATTTTCCAATAGAATTGATTAATTTATTGGGGGTTAACAGTTGAAAAATACTGGACTATTCAGCGAGTTTACGTGGCCTCAATCTCATTATCACTTGTCAATCCAAACATAAAATGCTAGGTGTTATAACATTTTTGTGATGTGGCGTCTTAGTAAATTTTTATGGAAACATGTCATCAGGATAAATTTTTGCCAATAACTTATCAAAATAATCGTTGTCCCGACTAGTTAGGGACTGAGACCCGAGAAGCAATCAAGACCTTATCTCTGACCAATTTGGCACATAAGACTACAAGAGAAAGCAAAGTCATGGGTGCTGGTCAAAATGGCTGTTTAACAAGACCATCAATCAGCCAGGATTCCAGAACAAAGAGGTATGAACAAATATCACGTTAGAAAAAGTTTGATGCTTAATCTTATTTTGTGTTCTATCTGTGGCATCTGTTCCCATTTATGTAATTCAGTTGCTCTATAAATTGCACTGGTGCATTAGGGTCTTCAACTGCATAGTACCAATAATTGGACTTATATTTCTAACTTTCTTGTCACAAATTTCAGAATGGTTTTCGTGTGATATCCATTTTGGATACGATTTCCTATAATGGGTTAAAGTTTCTCCTCCTCAATTTGGCATTTTATTTTATTTTATTTTATTTTATCTTATTTTATTGGGAACATAGTTTGGTGATTATTGATTGAATTAGGTCCAATTTACTAAATTAGATCCCTCAATAACATATATATATTTGTTCTAATATTAAAGATTATTTGATCTTGGTCGGGTTACATTACATCTTACCATTTACTACAGTTCATCACACTGCTATTCGGAAATCACATGTTAATATTCCCTTCCGTTCATTTGTAAGAATTGAATTTGAAAATGAGGGCCCTATTGTTTTCACTTTCCACTAAAAAGAACATGCACTCCCAACTATATACCTCATGTATCACAATCCATATTTAAGGCCAGTTCTACCAAAAGTCCATGGTAATTGACAAACCCAAAACAGTATTTCAGATTATGCCACACAAAAGCTGCAACACATCTATGCTTCACCCAAAACATGAAATTAAAACAAATGTACAAATGAAAATTGTTGCAGGAATTGAATGGGATTTCCAAAAAAAACCTGAAGAAGATACAATGACTAAAATGCATCTTTTAAAAACCGACTCAGACCGACCAGGTCGACTTGGGTCTTGGTGACCTGGTGGGTTCTTCGGTCCGAGCGGTCATTTGAACCGGTTCTACAGTCAACTCGATTTGGATCGATTGACCTAGCAGAGATCCAGTTACTTGGTGACCCGATTTTTTTGGGTTAGACCGGTTGACTCTCTCTTTTTTTCTATTTTTTGTAAATCTTTTATTTTTGTTGTTGGTAAGAACTCTTTAATTAAATAATGTTCATATTTTGTTGTAAATATGATTAAAAAGTAAGATAAAAATAAGAAGGTATTTTGGATTAGTGCAGATCGTTTATGTAATTTAGTTGCATCTTATAATGATCTCAAGAAGTTAAGTGAGGATAAACACATGGTCTCATCTCAATGGTGAACACTTTCTCTTTAGTGTATATTTCATGCCTACTATTTGTTACCACGATTTAGTTTATCTCTGTTATGTCAATGCACAAAAGATGCATTTAGCTTACATTGCAATTTTAATCCAATATTAGGATATAGTCTAGAGCTAAAAGTATATAATATTTGTTATCATTGAGAACCAATTTATTTTTTGAAGCTGATAATTTTCTTAAGTCAATTTTTAATATAAGTAATATGTTTATATTTTTTTAATATGTGAATAGTAAATTCGATTGAACCAATGACCTAGTACCTCAACCGAGTCGATGACCGGTACGTATTTTAAAACACTGCTAAAATGCACTATGTGTAATGTTTGTATATGGATGAATATTTGTAGAATCATTTCAATGAATATTATCCTCATTAGTTCATCATTCTCCCCGCCCCTAAAGTTGGGTGAAATATTAATTATACCTGGGAAAAATATTTATCCTTTAAAATGATACAATTTATATTCTTTCACTCTCATAAAAAGTTGGGACCCACACCTTTATTTATTTTTGTCAACTCTCTCTCCTCCTTTATCTATCTTTTTTTTCTCTTAAAATGATACAATTTTACATGCTTTAAAAATGACACACACTTTTCTCATATACATATTGAAAAAAAAAAAGGAGAGTTACATATGGCTACATAATTACTATTATTTTATTTTAAAAAAGTGGGCTTTGGAGCAAGGGTGCAAAACTATAGTCACTAAATTTAAAGTCTCTAATAAACGCATGCTGTATAATGAACAAGGTTTTCCTCTCACATAAATATGTTCGAATTTAGCTTAATTGAAATATAGGTTCTTTATGTTTTGAAAATAAATGCCAATGGTTCTAATTCTGATGATGATCTTAATAATGGCTAGCCTAATAGCTAGGTACGCGCATTCGTGCACGATGATAACGACAAATGCATACACATGCATCTATATTATGTTACTATCATAAACAACCAATGTGGATCAAGATAACGATAAGTAGCTATTCTGGCAGCTGTTGGTTTAGGGATTGTGACAACTTGTAGTTGTGTTGACCATAATTTAGAACCATTCATCTACAAGAGGATAGATTTTAATTAGTGATCACCAAAAGTTCTGGATGAGAATAAAGGGTTTGTCCGATAATATAAATGAAATTATAATGCCCTTGATTTAGACTAGATGATTAAATTCACCTAGATGATTTAATTAGTGGTAAGTAAATTTAAAGTCAATAGTTGAGAACCTTCACAATGTTAAAAGATTTGGATTTTTCTCAATTCTCATTTGTATGTAAATTCATTTTATTGAGTTACATATATGTCCAAGATACTGATCAAGTATCGTGTATTGTCATGTTAGAATTACAATGTACCAATTTCTCCCGATGCTTTAATTAGATCTATGAAATGAAGACAAGGAACTAAAGGAGGTAAATCCAAAACATGACCCGTATGTTATGGAAAGGAATGGACAAGTAGGGCGCTTTTAGTTTATAACACATTACGTACACAAAACATAATATATATATATATACTGCAGGTTCTATATATATTCTTTTGCCCTGTTGTGTCAAAACTTGTGATCAATAAAACAAGATTTGTTGCATTGTGAGTGAGGCTCGGTAGATAGAGTAACATATGTGGAGAAAAGGAAAAACTTCACTACCTTTGAAACTTAGTTGTTCCCATTCTCTTGTTCTCATGCAAGGTCATTCAATGCCTCTATGCCCTTCTCTCAATCTCTATCACTTTTGAGGCCCGCTGTTAACAGCAAGATATCATTGTCTGCAGCAGTTTCCATCAAATCGTATGCTTTTCAAGTTCAAAATTGATCGTTGTCCCACCACACCTTGAGCTTTGATAGTGATATAGGAAATGTGAGGGGTGAAATGTGCAGGCAACTGTCCTTATGTATGTCCTTATTTTCTCAATTATTCAACTTTGAATAAAGCTGACAGTTTCTTTCTTCTTTCCTTTTTCCATTAATTTATTTGATTTTGACACAAGAATCCTTCTCTGACCTCTTACTCCATCGTGTGCTATGAAATTATTTACCCCTTGTAGGAAATGGATACTCATGATCTTCTCATGGGTTGTACCGTACTGGTTTCACAGCAAGTTTATTTATATGCAAAATTATGGTTTTTGTCTTTAAACTATCAACATGTTTTATCAGTTTTACTTTCGTTAACATATTTTCCGTGCAATGTTCTTCTTTTTAATTTATTGTCTTTAACCTTGAGCGGTATTTTACTTATCTAAACAAACAATTTAGGTAACAACCTAGGATTGTCTGGGCAATTCAATTTCCATGCCATATAGGGCTATGATATCATACCTACAAATTTAGGAGAACCCCTTGATTTTGCAAGCAATAGTCCAATGCTCCGCTAGCTAGTCAATTTTCGAGTAGTGTTTAGTTGCATATATGGACAAGAAGATTAACAGAGGTGGCAAAACGGGTTGGCCCGTCCCGACCCGCTCCACCGCCAACCGTCAAAAGTGGGTTGGCCCGTCTCGCCCTGCCACTTGAATTTGGGTTGAAAATCTCAACTCGTCCCGTTTTATGGTAGGTTGGCAGGTCATCCCGCTTAAAAAATAAAAAATAACAAAAATAAAAATTAAACTAAATTTTATTAATATTGTAACATTACTTATTTTCATATCACATTCCCTTTAGTTTTTTTCCAATCTTAAGTCTAAATGCATGCTAATATTTAGTTAGATATTCCTTACAAATTTGTTTTTATCTCCATACATAAATTACCTTTTTCATAAATAAAATTTTTCTTCTATATTTTTTCTAGAGAGTACTAAGATAACAAAAAATTAGATATCACAAAAGCTTAAAAACAAATAAAATACTACCTAATAGTAAAAAAAAAAAATTTAACGCGGCGGGCCAACCCGTTTTAACCCACAACCCAATGGGGCGGGTTGAGACGAGATAGTGGGTTGAAATATGTAACCCAACCTGTCCCGTTTTGGCGGGTTGACCCGTCAGGTTCAACTCATATTACCATGAATAATGCTTTGAGAAAGTAACTTTCTTCTTCTTCTTGCTTATTAAGTTAGGCTATAGTACTATTAATATTATGGGGAAAACTACTCTTATGCTACATGTGCTAAGTTTCTCTCCTACACACCCTTCGTTCGATAACTGTGTCATCTTTTTCTTTTCTTTTATTTTTATTTTTTGGTAGTGGAGCCCACAAGTTTGTCTCTACGACATGAGATAACTTGTCTCATTTAACAAGAGATTAATAAAACCCTAATATTATATGGGAAAAATATTTCTGCAGATAAGTTATCTGCATTTATTCCCATAACGAAGTCGTTTTGGTATTGAAATCATAAAAAATCATAAATATAAACACTATTATAACCCTGAAATAAATTAAAATCACAAAAACATAATGATTTCCACCCAAAACGACGTCGTATTGGGCATACTGCAGATAACTTATCTGCAGTAACTGCAGAAAAAATGAACCCATATTATATTATCTAAGTATAGTTAGTTAGTTACTTTCAGCAAGCTATCAAGCACGAACTCGTTGATTTTTTAAAAATGTGTGTGTCGGACACGTGTCCGACACGGACACGTTCCGACACGTGGTTAACTCTCCGACACATTTTTTCGATACACAGTCAACTTTTTCGGACACATGGTCAACAGTCCGATACGCTCCGACACGTTTTTTTTTTGTCTTAATTTTTTGTTATTAACTAAAAATATAAAAAAATATTTATAAATCAATTTTTTTTGTTATGAAATTTCACATGAAAAATTAATAAGATATGAAAAAAAAATTTTGTTTATATTTATGTTAAGAAATTTGAATATTTGATTGGTTATATGACTTATTATAGGTTATTATATGTGTTAAATATAAATCATATTATATATATATAAAATTATTTAATATTAAAACGTGTCCCAACGTGTCGAAATATGACATTTTGTAGAATTAATATGTCGGCGTGTCGTGTCCCATGTCTCGTCTCAGTGTCTATTGGATTTTTCAAACATTAGTTATGTAGCATTTCATTTATAATAAATTATATCATACGTCATGTTTTTCACACGCATTATTTAGAGCTCGTATGTATTGACTTATCAAAAAAATCCATTTTATGTCTTGCTTATTTTAAAAGTATTTTTTACAAAAGTTAAAACTATTTTAGTTTTTTTAAAAAATTTGATTTTTGAATTTTTTTTTGACTTTTGACTTCTATATTTTTTAAAAGCTAAAATTTTTAGCTTTCGAAAAAAATCATATTTTCGAATTTTTTATGACTTCTAATTTTTTTTAAATAGGCATCAAAATAGACTTTTTTTCGATAAATATATATTTTTAAAAGAAACTTTTGAAAAAAAAAACTCATCCAAAGAGGCTCTTGCTTACCAAAAAAATTAAAAATGAGGGAAGGCTTTTTCTTTTTTTACTTCTTTTTTTTTTTTTTTTCTAAAATAATTAGCTTTTGATGAAAAAAAAAAGCCCATCCAAACGGGCTCTTAGTAAAAGATTTCTTTACTTCTTTTATTTGATCTTCTAATGATCATATTACTTTCAATTTTTTATATTTCTATTTCAATTAAAGTGTTCATCATTTTGCTTTATAATTGATTAGTTTTACTTTTAACTTTTGTTACGATAGAATAATTTTACTTCTTTATGAGTTGCAAAACACTATTTATTTGCATCACAAAAAAATTAGTATGGGATTAGTGTTTAATTTGTCCTTTTAAAAGGTCTAAAATTATGTTATTTTAGTCAAAACTACTATTTTTATCGTGAGATAAACATAAATCGTGGTGGGAGAAAGTTGGAGATTCTTTAATTTAAATATTAAATAAAAAAATTAATTTTAACTAAAATGAATGTCCTATAAAAGAATAAATATTTTTTCCTTAATAAATTTCAGTATTTCACCTTTCATAATGTGTTTAAATGCTTAAGTTGTGAAAATAAATAAATAAAATTGATTTCAGAACAGTAGATAGCACACACATGCAAGAAAACAATCGCACATCGCATGTTAATTCGTATGATTTAATAGTTGAGTAAATTTCAATAAAAAATTGTTTTAATATTTTTAAGCTTTTAATTTTACAAAATATATTTATTTAAACTAAATATGTTTTAATTAAGTATCAGTGAAATAGTAAGATGCATTTATTTTTTGATATATAGTAAGATGCATTTTTTGAACAACAGCTGAACACAATTCAAAATATTGATAATTTGACTATGTTGTTGAAAATAAAAAATAATAAATTGAATCAAATTATATTATTTTTTATTATAAAATTAAATTTTAATTTAATTTAAAGTAAATTAAAAATTTATACATATATATATATATATATATATATATATATATATATATATATATATATACAAACATGTGTGTGTGTTAAATATAAAAAAAATTACCAAACAACTGGAAGCCAATGAAATTAAATAAAAAGAATTTCACAACAAAATAATTAAATAAATAAGCGTAGACATAAATACAAGTCCAACAAGCAAGAACAAGATATGTATATGCATACAACACCCATAAGTCAAATAATATGTTATTTTTTTAATGAAAATTTTGAAAAGAGACAATTTTGTCAACATAAATCTCGGACAAGTCCAACAAGCATAAAAATCCAAAAAAAGTTTCAAAGGTTGCATTGTGTTGAGTTTTTAGTTCCAATTATTAGATTCGTTGGATTGCAATTAACATTTTATTGAATTAAATATAAATATTTGTTATTTTTTTAAAATTTAAAATATTATAAGTTTAATTCATTTTTTTGTTAAATTATTGAATATTAAATATAATATACACTACATAAATTAAAAATATTATTTAATATCAAAACGTATCCTAACATATTGAAATCCAATATTTTTTATACACACTGTCAACTGCGAAATTGAGTGTAAATGGCGAGCAATGGATGGCTTAGAAGTATGAGAAGTTGACATTGGGCAGAAAAGTAGCGAAATTTAATTAATGAGAGAAGAGCAATGATGGCGAAGAATTACGGTTAAGAAAAAATCTGTTTGTCAAATGAGAAGAAAAAAATTGTGAAAAATTAAAAAAATTTAAATCATAAATTTTATTTTAATAAAAGATCACAAGATATATTTTTATTGAAAAATAAAAAGATATTATTTTATTAAAAAATAACATGATATCTTTTATTAAAAATATTAAGATGTTATTTTTATTAAAAATAAGACAAATATTATTTATTAAAAAATACGAGTGGAACATGAAGACTTAAAGGTCATGCCTGCTAAAATAAGTTTATGGCCTGATTTTTAAACAAACATTTTAATGAGCTCAAGCATATGCTATTTTTAAAACTAATTTAATGTCTTATGACAATCGGTTGTGCGGATATCCGGATGTAATCCAAAAAACAACTCAAACCAAGTTAGGTCAAACTAGTTTATCAAAAAAAAAAAAAAAAAATCAAACTATAGGCCACTAACAATTCACCTGACTCATTTAAACCTTTATGAAGATATATATTATCCCTTTATGAAGATGTATATTATTAGATTGTATTTCATGGGTATAAATGAGTACAATATATAGAGAAACTAATGGATTTAATGAAGAAATTCAAAGCCTAACTCAAATCCTAATATTCCAAGGTAATTATAATAATTCTAATTATTAGGTGAACCACTTAATTTACTTGGCGTAAAAAGTTTAGAACATTTTTAGAGGGGCCATTAATTTATTTTAATAGAAATCTTATGTCTATTGAAAATTCCATTCTAATCATTTTTCCAATTATTTGACTAATGTACTACAACGAGGAGAATCAAGCTCATATTCAGTCCTTCTTTGATTAGTTTGTTGGTAGCTTTAGAGAAATATTTCGGGTTGCTTGGTTCTTCAATTTCAACTGGGGTCATTGCAGGCATAATGTATTTTTATCTAAATAAGGTTTCGTTAGGAGTGAGGTATGGTTTGTTATGGCTACAGAACATGTTTGAGTTGCTTAACCCATTCTCCTTTAGCTTAATCCAACCTTTTCTTCTGTCCTTTTGAGGATCACTTATTTGTTAGGGGTGTTTGGTAGGAGGAAAAAAAAAATTATCCAGAAGAGTGGGATGAGGAAAATAATTTACCTATGTTTGGTAGGAGTAAAATAAAAAAGTGATTGGCAAAATTTTTTTGATGGATAATAATTTTACACATGATTTCAATAGAAAACTTTACCATCCAAACTATGGTAACATAATTTGACCACAGCTAGCACATCTTTTCTTATCTTACCCAACAATAAATTTTAATCTACTAAACACCTTTTTTTATCTTACCCGACTATAAATTTTCTCCATCATGTTCCCAGCAATTTTTTTTGAGTGAGAACAAAAAATATCTCCTCTACCAAAAGCCCCCTTAGTATGGTGAAGAGCCTTTGTCGAAATATCAGCAGTTGTCTTTGGAGAAGGAACGGAGAAGGTTTGAATATTGCCTTTTGTGATGTGCTCCCGAATCAAGTGAGAACCAATCTCTATATATCTATATATCAGTGCATTCATGAAAAATATGATTCGCTGCAATCTGTAGCCAGGTTGATTGTCACAAAATAAAGAGATAAGATATTGTTACTATTTACTATCAATTAGTGTTATTACTAATGTCATTATTAATTTATTTTACCGTTAGATCAATTATGTTGATTCAATAGTTATATTTATTTATACCTTTGTATGATTATGATTCACATTAAATATGTGGAATTATAACTATACAAAGAAGAAAATAAATATAAAGTATTAAATATAGAGAGAAGAAATAAGATTTTTAGAAAGTTAAATAAAAACTATTGGATTAACATAATCGATCTAAGGGAGCGTTTAATAGCCGGATTATTTTGCCTTCCCCGGGAAACCAAGGTTAGAGAAATATGTCTCCCGTGTTTGGTTGACAAAAATGGCAAATAATCCTATTTCAAATTAATGCTGGCAGTGATGTAGTATGTGTAAGTAATGGTACGGTCGGTATGCAAAAAAGTCATAGATTAGATGGAACTTTTTGTTCCCCGGGGAAATGGAAAATTAGGCACAAAATTGTTGACGGAAGTGACCTTCATTTTCGTCCAATCTGTGTTACATTGTTTGCAAGCTTTGCGTTCACTTGTGTCTTATATGTGTGATATTAACTTTTTCAGGTATGTTTTTTTATGTGTTTTGGATTGGACTCACAGCATGTTTAGAGGTTAACACAAGTAAATTTATGAGAGAGGAAAAGGGTATACCAACCAGAATCAATTCCTCATTTGGAATGTGTCTTTCACTGTGCCAAGCTCTTCTCACAGAAACGCGCCCTCCAGAAAATCACAGCCTCTTTCAAAAAGTATGTCTTCTATCTCACAGCAAACCCAGATGAGTTCATCCTATTCTTGCAACAGTGAAAAATATAAAATTTCAAACATAACGTACAGGTTATTTTCGTAAAATAATATCACATTCCCACAAATATATCACAATCAACCAAACACACACTCAATAAATTTATTCATAATTTCCCAGGAAAATTTCATCATACCAAACAGCTTTTTAATAACTTTTCAATAAAACAT
This sequence comes from Gastrolobium villosum, assembly GCA_032173675.1. Taxonomy (NCBI): domain Eukaryota; kingdom Viridiplantae; phylum Streptophyta; class Magnoliopsida; order Fabales; family Fabaceae; genus Gastrolobium; species Gastrolobium villosum. The sequence goes on along the minus strand of JAVKPL010001463.1, from coordinate 33,596 downwards.
ATTTCCAACTATATTCCAATAAAAATTATTTCTTGGATTAAAAAAAAGTTCTCCTGTACCAAACACACGGCTAAAATAAATTGACAGGGATAGTGACAGTAACATTAATTCATAGTATTAGTATCTTATTTCTTATTATTTATCATATTATTAAATTATTATTTTGAGTGTTTGGGAAAACGAGTGAACCGGGAATCTCAACTCAAACTGCACTCTTTCAAAAACTGAAACATTTTCTCAGCAACACTGACAGGAACACACGCGAAGTAGTACCAAAAATGTGTTGGATTTGAGTTTTTGAAGAAAACAATGAAATGATAAAGAAATAATATGGCACGCGATGTTGTTACTACTTGTTTGGTTTCTTTCAAAATTCATGGATCCCCATGCAGTTCAATTGATTCCATCGCTGTCTCGAAACACAGTGTGCATATAAACAATTGATCATCGCTCTCGTGCTCATTTGTTTTGGAAATAGGATATTGTTACCAGAGTTATTATTAATATTACTATTAATTTATTTAACCTTCTTATTTAATTCTCTAATTTTTTTTCTTCTTCTTATATTTAATATTTATTTTTATCTTTATATAATCATATTTTTTCATATTTAATACTTTTACATATACGTAAGAAATCATAATTATATAAAAATAAAAATAAATATAATCGTTAGATTCACATTATTAATCTAATGGACCGTTTAGTACGTGGGTTTTTATAGGATTTCCGGGAAATTTAATTTTTCTAAAATTTTAATTTATGAATATTTTGATGTACTGGATGTAAAAATCATATTTTAAAAAATTGAGATTCCCGGACAAATTCTTTTTCTCTCTACCAAACGCCCTTGGTAATAATAATAACCTATCTCAAATAATAATAAGAGGAAAAATAACGTAGTATTGGGTTTACTGCAAATAACTTATATGCAATAACTGCAGAAAAATGAACCCATTTTTCCATTAAATATAAGGAATCATAACCATATAAAAATAAAAATAAATATAATCATTGGATCAATATAATTAATCATATTTAATAATAGGATTTTTTCATAATTTTAGGACCAAAGTTTTGGTTCTTTTTTATTGCCAGGTTTTGCTAAAAAGAGATTTTTTAGATATTTTTACTGTGGGCCCCACAAAATATGTTTACTTTTTTCTAATAATAATAATAATAATAATAATAATAATAATAATAATAATAATTTATTATGGCATCTCACATAGTGTTACTGTTACAGAAGCAGACACGCACGCATTCACTCAAAGTTTCAAACTTTCAAAATGTCAGTGAAGATAGAAGATGGTGCCAACCAGCACTGAACTGAACTCCAACCAAGAGAGCTTGCAACGTTGTCGTAACTACACTTTCACTTTCCGGTGAGATTTGTTGTTTAGCTCTGAATCTCAGGTGGGTATGGTTCTTTTTTTTTTTTTATTTTTTTGGGGGGCATTTTTTAGTGTTTTTATATTGCTAAGTTTGAATGTAACAACGGGTGTTTTCTCTCAGTCGTAGAAAAATCTGAACTTGGCTACTTTTTCTTACAAAAAGGCCTTTTTATTTTATTTTTTTAATCTGGGATGTTAAATACCACCACTACCAGGTTTCTTTGCCTGGAATCCCGGTTCTGGCTGGGTAATTGGGTGTGTGCAATGTGGTTAGAAAAAACCATCTCATCAAATGTATTTTGAGTGTTCTTCTTTTTCAAGATCTTGCAAATTGCTTACTTGTTTGTTGAAGCAAGGTTCACTGTTAGATCGCTCTGTATGAGTTCAAGGTTTGATCTTTTCTATGATGGAATGCACAAACACTAAACCTATGAAACCCAACTCAAATATATCAGAAATGGTATGCAAGTTTGCCAAAGTTTGTAAATTGAAATCTATTGGGGTATTCTCCTCTGAAATCCCCAATCTCCATCATTTGCACAAACCCATTTGCAATGAGGCCCCTCTGAGTGAAAACAGCAGTGAGGAGTTCACATGCAATGACCAAAAAGTCCACCCCCAACCCATTGATGTTCCAAGCAAAGAGGATTTCTGTGCTGATTTGGAGATCATGAAGAAGATATTTGATGCTGTTTCAGCCCTGAAATTAGCATACCTTCAGCTTCAGCAAGCTCATATCCCCTATGACCCACAGAAGATTGTTGCTGCTGATGACTGGTTTGTTGCTGAGCTTGAGAAGCTTTGCAACTTCAAGCGTGAATATAAGGAGAAACAATGCAGGAAAGCTCAATTCAATGCTGCACGTTCTAATCTCTTGGTGGCTGAAATTGTAGCCAAAGAGGTATTGTTGGGGAAGCTTAAGTCTCAAAATAGTGCTAAAGATTCCGAGATTCTCCGGTTGCGGCAAGAGCTCCAGGATTTGGAGATGGGGAATAAAAATCTGACGGAGAAGATCAAGCAGATAAGTTTGGAAAAGAGGAAAGCAAGTATTTTGAGTGTTACTAAGTTTCAGGATGTCTTCAAGGATGCTTCAAAGTCCATCCATGATTTTGCAAAACCATTAATTAGCTTGATGAAAGCTTCAGGTTGGGACCTTGATAGGGCTGCAAACTCCATTGAGAATGCTGCTGTTTATTCCAAAAGGTGTGATAAGAAGTATGCTTTTGAGGCCTACATTGCACGCAGAATGTTTCATGAGGTTGCATTAACTTCTTATGATGTGAGTGATATTATGAAGTTTGATGACCCAATTGATGCACTGATGGAGAATCCAGATTCAGATTTTGCCAAATTTTGTCAAGCAAAATATCTTCTTCTTGTTCATCCAAAAATGGAAGAGTCATTCTTTGGCAATTTGGATCACCGAAGATTCATAATGAGTGGCAAGCATCCAAGAACTCAATTCTATCAATTATTTGCAAAAATGGCAAAATGGGTTTGGGTTTTACTAGGATCTGCAGTTTCAGTAGATCCTGATGCAACCCTGTTTTCTGTGAACAGAGGAAGCATGTTCTCCAGCTTATACATGGAATCTGTTGAGGAAAAAAAGGAGAGTGCAATTCTTTCAGACAAAGAACGAGCCACCTACAAAGTTCAGTTTATGATCACGCCTGGGTTTAGAATTGGACAAATGTTGTTGAAGTCTCGAGTTTATATCTCACGACATCCTTCAAGCTAAATGGTTATGGACCATTTAACTGGTATAATTCTGCTAACAGAACCACATAAAGTTTTGTACTAGAGTTCTTTTAATGGTACCTTAGCTAGTCAAGATAACAATGACTACTAGGTTATGCTAGAACCTCAACCTACCAGCTCTATGTTTGTAATCTTTCCTATTGATTACAGACCTGATATATCTGATAGTTACCATGGTCTTTAGTTTTTTTTACTGCACTGTATTTTCTTTTTCCCTTTCAAATTTCTCTATAAACTGTGAATATATGTTTAACTAAAACTGCTTTTCATGAATTTACTTTAATCTGTTTCATGGTCATCCCTCATCAATGGTGGAACACTTTTCTCTTGACTTTTTTTGTAAAATGCTAGCCTTTTTCAGACTCAAAAGGATCATAGGATAGAAGAATTTGGTATTTTTAAAAAATGTCAAATTGCAGCTACTTTCATGTTGCTTTCATATTACCAAGTATATACAACAAGTCTTAACCCTTCATCCTTAATAACAATCTTAGTTATTGCCAAAATGATAAAAAGAACAAAATCTGAATTCAATGTTTCAAACCAAATCAAGAGTTGGATCTACATAAGAAGAAGTCCATAGCTATAACCATAAGTGCTGAGACTTGAGAACAGTTATTATTAACTCCTTTTGTTTCGTAAAATGTTTCATATAAGGGGTAAACTTTCTAGGCCACTGAATAATTCGATGATAACACGAAAATTGTTTATTTCTCTCCTCAGTTACTTTTCATAAACCTATATGCTGACGTGAAGAGAGAGAAAAAAGCAACTTTCGTGTTAATGTTTCATATAAACGGCATTCATAAATTGCATACATCCAATTTTATGAGAATATTAAACTGAAAACTAAAGTAAAAATAATAATGAAATTCAATATCTATTTACTCATTCACTCTAGCTCCTTAGGCCTTCACTTGGAACATTCTTGGTCCTCGCCATGTGAAGAAAACAAGTCCTTGCAGAGCTCTCCATAAAATCTAGAAACTAAATCAATGAAGACAGGGCACTTAAGATTCTTCCAGCAATATAGAAGTTCTTCCACGTCAATCAAGTCCCTTGTCTTCCCTTCTTCTACAATCATCTCAACCAAATAGTTCTCAAAACTCCTACATGCATCTTCCACGTCTTGGTTCAAAACTTCCCTTTTGTCTTCCCTACGAACCTTTCCATAAGCTGGGGTAAGTGGTGATGGAAAGATTGGAGTTTCATGCACCTTTGAGGGACTCCTAAGGTCTTGTAATATATCCACCATTTCCATGTCTTTAGATTTCTTTGAGGAACGAAACAATGATAAAAAAGAAGACATTGGTTTTGTTGGGAAGGCCTTTTGGAATTTGGGTTTGTGAACACGAGATTTATTAAGAGCTCTTATAAACACAGGCTTCTTGGGTTTAAATCTGAAGAAAAATAGTAGTTTTTTGCATGGCTTGAAAAGCTTGGATTTAAAGACACCCAATGCTTTCCCTTTCATCTCTAATAAGTAACTAAGAGAGGAGTGTTGTAGAAGAAAGTTGAGTGTACTTTACTAGGATGGTGGCTTTTTTTGCTGTTGCTGATTACTGTAAGAAGGGCCGGCTTGGTTCAGCGATAAGCTTGCTTGCCGTGGTGTATCAGGTCGTGGGTTCAAATCAGCCTCTTTGCAAAAAGTAGGGGAAAAGCTGCCTAGAGTATTCCCTTCCCCAGACACTCACGAAGTGGGTATTTGAACTGGGTCGGCCCTTTATTACTGTTAGAGAAGTGGATGTTTGTTGAAACCAAGGTTGTTGTAACTCATAGAGAAAGAGAGAGAGAGTGATGTTGGTTAGTTAGAGAGAGGGGAAGTCTATATTGGTGCATTGAGAGGATTTGAGGTCTTTAATAAGTTGTGTTACTTGTTGTGTAGACCCAAGTTGGTGACTGGTGAGTGTGGGTTTCACGTCTAAGAGTTATGGAATTGAATAAAAATGGCATACCAATAGCATGGATGTATTACTATTCCCACACACTGCACGCGTTAAGAGAAGCAGGGCTGTCTTTAGCTGTACCATAACCTTGATTTGAAAATGCATGTATTTTATATTGTTATAAAATTAAGAGGGAGAGATGAGAGGGATGCATGTTACAAGACAAGTGAAAGAAATAAGAGAGAAAGACAAAAAAGAATAGAAGTTATGTCTTTATATAAGACTCTACATAATAAAGGATTAAGTACACTTAAATATACTATAAATGTGATGATTACAAGATACATCAAAAGTCATGAGAAATTGAATAGTCCTTCACTTAAATATTTTAGCACGTATATTACCTTTCTCTTGCATATATATGAGTATATGCTGAATATATATATTTTTGCAGTATATGTATTTATTCTCAAAATGACGTCATTTTGGTATTGAAATCTTAAAAAATTATAAATATAAAGATTATAATAACCTGAAATAAATTTAAATTACAAAAATATCATGATTTCCGTCCCAAAACGACGTCATATTGACGTACTACAGATAACTTATCTGCAGTAACTGCAGAAAAAGCGAAACCCTTAAAAATATAGTACAAGTCAGCATTACTCTATGACTTCTACAATAATATGTACAAAGTATGGTGAAAAATTGTGTAAATAACACGATACATTTTATGTTTGATTTAAGTTATGCTTATTTTTGTGAAATTTTTTGTGGGACAAGTTAGTCTTGCTAACTTTAAAAAAAAATTAATAACACGTAATTTATTTTGAATTTTTATTTTTATGAAAAAACTTATTCAGTTATCATAATATGTTTTAAACATATTTTATAAATAAAATTATTTTTTTCTAAAGGAAAAATGAGCTCATAAGGTTCTTGGAAATGTTTAGCTTCTGTACCATGAGATCGATCAATTAGGTGAGGGAGTCTTAGAGGTAGTGGAGTTGGTGGAGTTGGTGAACAAAAGGAGTTTCGGCTTTATCTTGATTATTGTCTCTTATTTTATTTAGTTTCCATGTCCTGTTGCTAATGAACACAACAAAGAGAATATATGTAGATATGAGACAAGTGAAATCATTATATTTAACTACCAAAGTTACTTTTCAGTGAAACTGGGGAAAAGAATAAAATGGAAAAAGAAAAAGAAAACAGCTTAACTAGGCTATAAAATCAAGTTATTGGAAATAGGCCCAATACTCAATGGGCTATAAAATTGGATTCATTGACCAACAATATTGTGCTTAAAATGAAATGTTGACTTGTCAAAACAAGCTTAATCACTTGCATACAAGGCATGGTCATACAGTCATGAGAGGGAAATGTCTTCGGTAGTGCTAAAGATTCAGTACATCATTTACTTAATTTAGAAATAATAATATATATTTTTTATTATTTTACCCTTCTTTGTATGGTTATTTTTCCCTAAAATGTTGACTTGTCAAAACATATGCTCTCAATCATTTAACTTGCAACTCCAAAACAAGAAAGAGGGGAACTATTAAGTCTTTAACCATTGATTGAAATTTAAATGTTAAAACAGGAAAAAAAAAATTGAAATGTATTAGTTGGAAATCAGATTAAAAGAAAACAGTGAAATCTTAACCAATAAGAGGGGTATAATATTGCTACCAACTGTTCCAAGATTCTATTTATAAATTCCTTTTGTTAAACTAAAATTCCTTTATAACAATTAATTACTAGAGGAGGGATATTCTCACTACCAACTTACTACCAATCTCATCACCATTAGATTAACATTTTCTCTCTCTTCAAACACTTTTTAACATTCACTCTCTTTGATCCAATGGTAATATGATGAATAATAAGTTGGTAGTAAGAATTTTTGATAATTAGAATATCGTTACTCTAATTACTATCGGAATATAAGTTGATCAATATTTATGACATTACATAGTTCACTAAACGGGTTAGATTGGGCTTCTGAAGCTTGGAATGTTAATGGGTTCAAAACTATAGGCTTATATTGGGCCTGTAAGTGTAGGAAATGCTATCTGCCCATCGCCAATAGTAGCTGGACATGACAAGGTGCTACTCCTTTTTTTAATAAAAACAACATAAAAGAAAAAAAGAAAAGAAAACGAATCTAATACTTTGAAAGATGGTTAAGGCAGCACTAGGCATGTGGGGGATTATGGATAAAAAGGCAAAGAAATCCATCATTCATAAAGCCAAGAATTAGGGAATAAATGAATCAGCACCTATAAATGGGGCTCATATGTTTGCTGTATTCATGATTACTTGTTAAAGGTCAAATATATACATACACCAGACATAGCGTGGAGAACCAGATCATGATTTTCAATCCTTCAATTGCCAGCAAAAATGTTGGCACGCATAGCAGTCCAGACAAAACAAAGAAGAAATGCGTAAGCAAGGAAGGAATGCAATCTTATTGCATAGTAATAATGTCTTCTAGACACTGCATAGAGACTTCAACATTAGAGTCCAAGAGTAGTCCCACAATAAAATGCCTATGATCCATAAAATGCTTTTACCATGCAACTTTTTAACAGTATTATAATAACTGTTGGAAATCGACAATCACACAAATCGCAAACAAAAAGAGAAGAGAGAGAATAGACACATAGATTTACCCTGGTTCACCAATTTAGGCTACGTCCAGCTTGTCTATATTATATTCACCTCACCGCCACTCGTTACAAGTCACTCGGTTTACAAAAAAAATATAAATAAGATTAGAAAACTCTAACCGCAGCTATTCATGGGCTCAAGCCCAAACTACTGAGAAAATTACAATAAATCAGATGCTCACAATAGTACCTAGCCCGACAACTAGGCCCCCAATTGTCTTTTTGCTGACCTTAACAACAAAGGCGCTCATCAGCATGCTAAGTATGAGCCATACCCAACAATAACATACTATGTATCTTGGATGATAAAATTTATAGTGTGACAATTGAACCAATGCAGTCAATAGGTGGGCATAATATGTATAGAGTTAAATTTTGTCAAAAGACATGTCTTTTCCAAATTCAAATTCAATTAACCATACAAAAATTGTCACATATTTTTTGGTCATCTCCTTTTGGCAAAATGGTGAATAGTGTGTGTTAAGAGAAGTTTCTTGCACAACTATATCACACTTATGACTATTGAATTGATTACTTAGATAAGCATCAATATAGAAAACTAATAAAGTTGTAGTAATATAAACAGTAAGAGCTTTGTGCATGTTTGCTGGTAGCAATGATGAGAGAAAGTTATTTGGTGGACAAACTTGGTCCCCTAGCTTTCATGCTGGGACTTTTGTAGTGGACCACCAACTTTATTTTTTCCTGTTATAAACCAAGTTTTCTGGCTTTATACATCTTCCATTTCAGCTCATATGAATGTTAAACCTTCTGAGGTATCACAATAAAGAAACACTAAACTGAGAGAGCAAAGGTGTGTGTGCTTGAGGCTTATCTCTGATGGGTAACAACAAGTTCAAATTGTCAGATATGATACCAAATGCTTGGTTTTACAAGCTGAAAGATATGAGCAGATCAAGGAAGAGAAATGGTTCTCATGTTATGAAGAGTAAAGTGTCCTCACCAACAACATCCCAAAGGTCGCTGTCAAGATATTCACATTATTTCTCCACTGAACCAACCAGAGCTGGTAAGCTATACAACACACCAATTCACACCAAAGACTTGGACATACCATTCACTGATTCACCAAGAAGGTCATCCAAAAGAAGGGCTAGGAGAAAAACCATTTACAAGCCTTCTCCCAATGTTGTCTCTTCCTCTTTCATAGCCAGTTCTAGCTATGATTCCACTAATAATTGGACTAAGCCCTATCAAATTCAGTCACCAGACTATGATGTGTCTTCCATTGAAAGTTCTTCTGAATCTGATCACCATGAATATGTCTATTCTGAGTCTGAGTGTGATAGCTTTTCTGTTCCTGACTTGCTTAATGGAATAGCATCTAATTGCAGTTGCAGAGTTAGCTCTTCAACTAATGACATCATCATTGACATGAACAATGAAACCTTCCCTGGGAATTCTGAAAAGCTGGATGGCTTTGATACAATTTCACAGCTAGGTCTTGCTCCAATATTGACAAAGCCAATGAAGTTTGATGATAAGGTTATTGAAGCCACTGAGTTAAGAAGTTCAACTGAATTGGATGAGCTGCATGCTGATAACTCTTTCTCCATCAAAATTAGCAAAGAGGAAAGTAGTAGAACACAAAGAAGGCGAAAAAGCAGTCATATAGCTCGGAAGCCCTCTTCTAATTCAACAGGCATAAAGCTTAGAGTGAATTCTCCAAAACTAGCAAGCAGAAAAATTCAAGCCTGTGCAAGAAGGAGTGTGTCATCCAGTGCTAGCAAAGCTTCAAGGAATACAGACTTTCCAGATGGCTTTGCTGTTGTCAAGTCCTCATATGATCCACAGAGTGACTTCAAGGAGTCAATGGTGGAGATGATTGTGGAGAACAACATTCGGGCATCAAAAGATTTGGAGGACTTACTTGCCCGCTATCTTTCCCTCAATTCAAGGGAATACCATGATCTCATTGTTAAAGCATTTGAACAAATTTGGTTTGACATGGCTCAGCTCAGAATGTAAAGATTTTAATATTATCATGTATGTTTATAGTCTTGTAACTACCACTACTCTCTTGATCAACTTCTGTTCTGAACTATCAGGACTCCAAATTTGGTATCCTCATATAAAAAATATTCTCAATTTTTGACAACCTGAAATAAGGAGTTTGTTGTCAAGAATAATTAATCTTCTCACTTGCTTCAGAGTTTTGCTATGGATTGTGATAACAGTCTCTTTATTAGTCAAAATCTGTAGCTGGATGACCTGATAAGTATAAATTAATCATTAAAAAACCTGCTGAATTCCCTTGTCACTTCCATATCAATGTTGTCAATGTTATAGTTGTTTGAGTTCTTCTATAGTGTCAAATGTCAATTAAATATCTTTTTTTGAAGATTTAACTATGTCCTGATTATTAGTAGAAAGACTGTCATGCAAAAATAGCTGGTACCATCCAGTGTTCCCAAGTTCAAGTTTTTTAAATTCTTAAGTTGCAACCAGCCATACCAGACTCCATAAACAGAAAAACAAAGAAAACAGTCCTCTGTATATGTAGTTGTGGTGTTTGAAAAACTAATCCAATTGTGACAAAGTTAGTTCTGTAGTATAAAGAAGCTACTTAGGAAAAATAAAATGACTAAGTATTTCTTCAAATAAAAACATGATATTCATAACACTCAAATAAATAGGTATTTTAATGATTATTCTTCCCAAATTCTTTCTAGAGTCCCTCATTACATAGGATATTTGTGAGTCAAAATGTTTCTAATGCTTGTCATGGCATCATCAAACCATATATCCAGATTTTTTCTGTGATCCAATAAGAATGAGATGCCTGAAGTGTTAGGTATGGCTTATACTTCGCATTCTGATGAGAGCCCTTGTTGTCGGGGTCAGCAAGACAACTAGGGTCCCGCTCCCGCTCTCAGGTAAGCGGGCGGGGTTCCCAGACCCGTAGAGGCTAGGTACTATTGTGGGCCTCTGATTTATTGTAATTTTTTTAGTAGTTTGGGCTTGGACCCATGAATAGGTGCTGTTAGGGTTTTCTAATCTTATATATTTTCCTTGTAAACCGAGTGGCTTGTAACGAGTGGCGTTGAGGTGAATATAGTACAAACAAGTTGGACATAGTCTATATTGGGTGAACCAGAATAAATCACTGTGTCAATCTCTCTTCTCTTTACTCTTTTCTGTTTAGTCGATTTTGTGTGATTGTCAATTTCAAACATGAAGTACCATCAAACTTGGACCGGAAGAAGCAACAACACAAATAACGTTTTAAGGGTTTGCAAATTGAGCCTTGTAGCAAGTGGTCTGTAACGCCTGGCAATTGCAAGGATCAACGACTGTCCCCACACACTAACACGAGACTTTTCAGCGTGCTTTGTCCTCACTCACACACTTCCCGGAAAAACTTCTCAGGAGGTTACCCATCCCAGAATTGCCCCAAGTCAAGCACGCTTAACTATGGAGTTCTTCCCGTCCGGGCTACCGAAAAGTAGATGCATCTTGAAGTAACAACACCATTAATTCAAATAATGTTTTAAGGGTTTGCAAATTGAGCCTTGCAGCAAGTTGTCATTTCCTTGCACAATGGTATTGGAAGTTGTAACAACTTCAATTAGAGAATCAAGTGATCTCATACAGTTTAAGGATGCTAACATGTCATGAATCAATGCGGTAGGCATGGAAAATAAAACGTCAGCAAACATTGTCAATCAGAACGTTGGGCACAGTGAAAAGCACTGCACAACGTTAATACCATGATGTTTGCAACTTTGCATATCAGGTCATATGAAAGGTGGAATGAAAGGTCCTCATAATGTAGCTCTCTTTTTTAGCAACGTACTAATTAATAACCCTCAATGACGTGAAAATATGATAGGCCTTCCCAAAAAACTATGACAATTATTGAGATTGGTAGTGGGCATAAATGTTTCTTGGTCAACATTTCAGTGAAGATATTTCCCTTAATACAAGTATTTTCCACAATTATTGGCAAGTACAGGTAGCTCCTATAGAAGTACCATATGCCTTCTCTAGATTAAACTTTTACCGTATTCTTTACCCTTCTTCCCCTTCATCTTCCGCTAGTTGTTCTTTCCTCTTTTTTCTTGGGTTTGGTGTTGGAAGCAGATAAGAATGAATATGGAATTTTTGCATCTATTAATACCTGCAATTCATTTATCACAAATTAATGGATAATCTATCATAGCATCATAAAGTTGGAGAAAGAGACATATCATAGTAGGTGGGGTTAGGCTTGCAGCCGTTTATAGACCAGGAAAAAAAAATAGATTGGTTATTTGGGGACAATGACCATAGCCATCCCATAAAAAATAAAAAACTACCTAAACCGTTACAAAATAAAAACTACCTAGATTCAAATAGCAAATTGTTACAAAATCGAGCTCGAAAAAAATCGAGCCAACCCACGGGTCAAACGGGTTGGCTCGCGGGTTATGATTTTTTTAATATAAAAGTATAAAAATTAATGAAAGTAAAGTAGAAAGTTAAAACCTAAAATCTCAATTCCAAAGACCCAAACGAAAATACCCTGCAGCTGTCAATAAGTCCAAAATCATGCATTAAGGACCTTTTTATAATATGTGTGACAGTGTGAATGTGGTGCCAACTGCTAATAAGTCCAAGTCCAAATGCAAAAGGAGTTTTTTATGATTTATTTGTATAATGTCTTTGTATTGAATGGATTAATAATTTAGGAAAAAAAATTTAGAAGTTATAGCATCAATGAAATTTTATTTTATTTTCTTATTTTTTTCGAGCCAACCCTAACCTGACTCGGGTAAATTTTATTTTTCATTCCTAACCCGGCTCGTTTTTTCGAGTTGAATTCAGGTTGGGCCGTTTTGCGGGTTAATTGCAGCCGTTTATAGACTAGGAAAAAAATAGATTGGTTATTTGTACCATCATACTGAAAATCTTACAATATTATTGATAAAGGTTAATTACAGTTGAAATTGGTAAAATTCTAATAAATAATTCTGTTTTTGAGCACTAGCAATTGATACTGAGTTTGTACCCTGAATTATACTCACAAGCATTAGCAAATATTGTCACCACACTTAGTAACAACTATGAGTTCACACAAGAAAGGATCAATTTTAACCTAGTAATGAGTCTATGATACTCACTTAGTTTTAACCTAATGAATGTTGAACTTCATAAATTACACTAAGAACCACCAATAATTAAAGGAAGGACCATGTCAAACTTGAAGAAAACAGCTCAGATAGCCAAGTAGACATACATACAGAAAAACGTTTCAGGTCATGTTTCTTCCAAAAATCGACAGACTCAGTGCAGATTCTAGCAAGCTCCAATCCACCTAAGTTTGTAGTCCTGTGGAACTGAAGTTCATAAACTCGTATTTCATAATTCAAGCAGCATATAAATTTTTTCTGTCACCCCAACCTTTCTAATATAAAATGTGCACATAATTAAATTTACTCCCACTTGTAAGAACACGCTCTAAAACATCATCATTCCACTAAGATCCCAAAATTATTAAGCTTCACGATCAAGGGATAAGCATTATAATTTTATTCAAATATGCACATCAACAATTATAGCCTAAAAATTAACGCCATGCTGCATCTAACAAATGAGACATACGCTGGTGATAGCGCTCCACACCTTTCATGATAAGGATTCATTAGTCATAAATGGGGTCCATCATTGTAAATCTCATTTTACCATAAGTAAATTCTTGGGATTAATCAAAACGGTCAAACAAAGGATGCCACTTACGGATTCAAAATTGATGATTTTGATCTTTTGCTTTTCATCTAGGTGCTATAACGTCCAGCGTGAATTTAGTGCAACTAGAAACTAGGCATGTGCTCCCTGATCTATCGTTTGGATGCTCAACCAAATTTAGCAACTATCACATCCAATACATCAATAATTGATTGCTATGAAGAAAATTCATTTAACCATAACAATGCACACAAAGGAAACTACACAGGACTTGTGTTGACTCCGGAAAGTTTAGCCACATGGCTCTTTCTGTCCGTAAAAAACCTCACACTAGAGCTCACTACGTTTAAAGGGTAGACAATGCACATACCTACCTACATGTGCTAAGAAAATTCCACAAAAGAAAGTGGGGAGTGGTAAGGAAGCCACTTTTGGATTCAAAATTGATGATTTTGGTTTATATTATTGTCTCTAAGACAGTCTTTATAACTTTATAACTGACAACAAAGGGTTTCACATATAATCATATTCAACAGCATGCAAATCGGTATATGTTCCAAAAATGAGAATGCAACTAGTAAAACAAACCACTAGCATCGAGGATCTTAATACTGGTTGACCAGCTGCACCACATACATATCCTTCCATCTACAAAATTAAAATTGTAGAGCATGTTGTTCCAGCATCCTTGAGAAGATTTGATTCATCGCAAAAAAAAAAAAAAAAAATCATTTTTTTTGTTCAGCACACTCCATGTACATCTATATACATAATTACATTCATTTGAACCCACTCCCCTAGTAGTGCAATTACTCAAGTACCTTAATGACCAACCTTTAATATCAACACTTCCTTCAAATCATTCCTTGGAAATCTGATGACCCCATAATAAATCAACCTGAGATCATCTTCTCAAGCCCATAAAATAGAAGATTATGCATTTCATCTATTTTATTATCAATTCTCAAGAGACACTCATTTCTAAATGCTTATGTCTTCAGTTTTTCTCCCTTGCCATCCTTTGAAGAGTTATCATTTAAAGCAACACATACAGGCTGTGACTTTTTTCTGGAAACATCACAAGGTGTCTGAAATCCAATATCTTCCACTGCACCAACTGTATTGAATAACCGTCTTTTGTATACCTCCTCAACCAGTGATCGGTGTAATGATTGGCTCCGTATATCAATTAACGATCTGTTCCTTGTCAATCTACGATTGTCTATCATTATTTTACTTTTACTAGTAGAATCATGTGATCCTACTAAAGCTTTAGACTGGTGGCAATTGCTTGAGTCTTCACCAGGGGAAAACCTTGTGTTCCTGTGACACCTTATGATGGGAAGTTTATCCTTTCTGATTGAAGCCACATTGTAGTCCTGGTCATCCACAGAATAGTAATTCAAGTTGGAATATGTCCCTTGTGAAGAGCATCGTGAACTGGTATCATCAAGCGAATCATCTGCAACAATAATAGCTTGTCATGTTACCATAGAGACTAAAAATAGTTATCCAACACTTTCTCCCCTCCTACTAGATGATTATAGTAAACTGTAAATCATTACTGCCTTACAAATCAATCACAAACATTAAACTGAAATGAGAAGGGAAGTGAATGGGAAGACATATTATTAGGGATTCTATCTCCTTTCTCCAATACTGTTTTGTAGGATTTCATAACACCATGCTCAGTCTCGAGCTTGAGGCTTCCAAAAGAAAATTAAACAAATATGTAGTAGCTAACTAGTTATGTCCTCAAGGACATCATAGCACTCCACAACAAACCCAACCAAGTGAATTGCTAAGGAAGCCTGCCACCATGTAGGTGTTGTACATTTACAATATAATCTGTTAGAGCTACTAAATAGGACATTCACAACATCAAATGCAGTAGGAGGGAAATGGACAAAGAAGACATACCATGGAGCCAATAATATCCATTTGATGCTTCCTCAGGTTTACTGACTAAATCTAATATTGATTCTTGGAATGATGAACGTGAAGAGAGGGAGCAGAATCGATGATGAGGTTCATCATCATCATCTGGATAACTGAATGTGTGGAAAGCATCTGAACAGTTACTTTGCCTCCTACGTGGTAGCAGAGCAGATATCTCTCCATCAATCATATTTGCAATTTCCGAAGGCTCCCAATCAGAAATCTCTAATTCTTTTACCATCTCCATTGCAACATCAATGGGGGTGTCATTGAAAATGTCAAAGGGAAAAAATACATTCCTAACAGAACCTGCAGGAAAAGGCAGCAGAAAATATTGTTGTTACTTCAACATGCGGGCTTGAACTATAAGTGAACCACCAGGCTGAAGTTTACTACAGGTCTATAAACTTTAGCCAATTAAAGACTCAAGTTCATTCATAAAACATAAGTAAATGTTTTGTGGACAAATTGCAAGAAGAATGTACTTAGTCTTAGACAGCTTTACAAGAAGATTTTCCTTAAAATGAACCAACTGGATATTGTGCATTTTGGAAAGATTACATACCATCCTTATCAGAAATTTGAACTTTGAGAAAGATAGCATTATCTTCAGGATTCAGCTTCCCTATTATTTTCATTCCAGTCCTAGGAAAATGATCACTCAATTGCAATTTTTCCATCTCATTGTCATTCAAAAAAGGCTTCTGAATTCCAAGCTTTATTGTTGATGACGAATCGTCAGACACAAGAAAAGGTTCAAGCAACAAATCCTTTGCCGATGGTCTGTTTGCTGCAGGTACTAGGCATTTTCCAATAAACTTCCGCGCTTCCATGTCTTCAATCCGGAAAAGTGCCATTGGTAGCTTCCCCTGAAATATGAAACTTTAATTTTAATAAAACACCTAGCTTTGTTGATATCTTGAAACTTACACCAGAACCTGAATTTACCGATGTCACTTTCTTGTAGATCTGTGCTGGATTAGAACATTCACTATATGGATAGTCAGATGTAAGCATTTCCAATACACACATGCCAAATGAGTAAACATCAGCAAGTTCATTGTATTCTTCCTCATACAATTCTGGTGCCATGAACTCCGGGGTGCCTAGCGCAAAAGGAGAAAATTATAATTGCCAAAAAATAATAGCAGTTTCTCAGTACCTGCAAGTCTGCAATAGTCATTGGCAGAAAAGTAAGTACCTATAACACTGTGGGCTGACTGGGAACCACGGAGAATTGCAGCTAGTCCCAGGTCACCAATTTTCACTTGTCCAAGATGGCCATTGACAAATATGTTATCACATTTGAGGTCCCTATGGATTACTGGTGGATCATGGCCATGTAGATAAACTAGACCCTGTAAGATTTGGCGAGCCCAACTCTTAATTGCTTGTATGCTGACTCTCTTATATTTCTTCCTGTATCTGCACGTGCCAGGAAATTATCAATTATATGCATATAACAAGCCTGAAAGTTGCAATATAAATTTCATGCTTAAGGACTGTGACCATAGGTGCTCGTGATCATATTCTTATTCCTTTTCTTATCCCTGGTAAGTGTCCATTAAATATGAATCGTTAATATTTCAAATATATCAAACAAAATCCATGTGATGACTGTTGGTCCTCAATTGAGCTAGAATAATCTATATCCGAAAGATACTATAGATAAGAGGCAGCAATTCATTTTTCTAAGTTCTTCACAGTTTTTGAAAGACTAATTATGTTAGTCATGAACAAATACCATATAAAGTTAAAAAGAAATCAAATAATTTCGCATTGCCATAAGTGCATGGCATGTAATTCCATATTCCTATCATGCTGAGTTGAATGTCTAAAATCCCATATCCTTCCATGCATTAACATTAAAGTACTTGAATACTGAAGTGTCAGGATCAAATTAAAAGAGGTCCGATCAAATAAACAAGTTGCATGCCCATTTTTCTAAGGAACTACATAATGGGACTCAAGTAATTGCCTAATTTTATAGTTGGAAAGGAAGTTACTCTCTCAGTGATCCAGATGTGAACATTTCTGTAACAAAGTTGAAGGCCTTCTTATCAACATCAATCCAAGAGGTGTAGAACCGTATGATGGACTGGTGCTTGAGGGTACCGAGGATATGAACCTCTGAGTAAAGCCGCTGCAAATCTTCCGGTGTGCGAAGTGCCTCACTGAGTCTAACCTGGTTCCATGCTACCTCTAATCCAAGGACCTCATCAATTGCTTTGTACACTGTCTTCATTGCGCCTTTTCCAAGAACATCTCCAAACTAATTAATCACAAAGAACACAAAACCATTTCTCACATCAAATCAATTGTAAGAGAGGAGATGTCTCAAACATTTGCAATTGATAACACAGGTAGTATTAGAAAACACAACATTTTCTCTCATCAAGCTAGAATTTTAGGAGATTACCTATCTTAATAAACCTAATAACAAAATAGCACATGGAATAAGATTGCTTACAATACTAACCATAGGCATAAAAATGACAAACTAAAAAACATGTCCCTTCTAAAACAACATACCTATGAGTCTATGACACACAAACAAAAAGGGGGGGAAATATGATATATTTTTTAACCCCTACATGTAACATAAATAATAATCCAAATTCTAATGACATAACAAATGCCACAAGAAAAAGTGGATTTACCCTGCCATATCGACCAGTAGGGTCCATTTCCTCATAAGGATGCTCTGCGTTGCCATCATCCTTGTTCTCTCTCTTGGAATACATGTTTGATTCTAAGCTATATGCACCAACACCAACTTATCAATCACCTCCTATACTAGTTGAAACACTATATTGTGCAGAAAGCATAGAAATAAAGGGAAATAAAAGCAGAAACAATTATTATGGTATAATCCTAAATCCGAGGCTTTCCTTCATGGTTTACGTAAGAGAAGACACCAAAAAACAGCCAGAAAAGTATAGAATAGTCAATACTCTGCATTATTTTACCCACGTGCACAACCGCACATGTCAAACGATTATAGTTCTTAGAAACCATTTGATTTTTTTTGGTTTTCTTGTTCTATTTGAAAACGAAAGTTATAGAGAGAAAGGGTTGCAAGGTTTGTTTGGACTTTGGACGGTGGAATATCGGATACTATTCAACAATGAAAGTGACAGATTCCTGTCAATACACTTTTTTGGTTCAGTAATTTAGCAAGGGATTTATGACAGAGATAAAGCTTCAGGGTAGGGTCAGTTTTGGCCATTCACAAAGCATAAGGAATTGTTGTTGTTGATGATAAGGGAAAGCAACAAAGCACGGAACTTGAAGAATCTGTGGACACGGTTTGTGGTATTCATTTGTGGGTAATAGAGGAAAAAGCAAACACAGAATGTGTCAAACTCAGAATGAGAAGCAGTTCAGAGAGGGAACAAAACCCAGAAGCAGAAGCTTTAAGGTTGGAAGATGAAAAGAAATTAATGAAGTTTATGGAGGTTATTATTTGGTGTAGTTTGAGGGTTGGTACATATATAATGAGTATCTTGAAAAGTTGTCATGTTTTATGTTTTTTTATCATAATCGCTCATTTTAAAATTATATATTTTTCTTTCTCTTATTTCATTGTTAATGAATAATTATCATCAAATAACATTATCACTTTTGCACGTAACAATATTCACTCCATGATATCAGCTTTGGTTTGAAGTGGAGTTGGTGGTGGAACCCATTGGGACTTTCTTGGCAGCATTGAAGTGCTTGTGATTTTGTCATATACATGAAGGTGGGGTCATTTTGCAGAGAAGGACAAATAGTTAGGTCCATAAATTTGAAGTATTCAATTTCTCAACTGTTATTTAAATTTGAATATCTCAAAAACATCTTATTGTATTATAAAATATTTTGTGTGTGTGCACCCTTAATCGTTTCCGTCGTGGATTGCCTCAGTTGCTACTTCAACTTTAATTAAATTTTAGTTGTTGACAAAAATATCAGATATATTATATAGCAGGTCTCATAATTACAATATAAATATATAAAAAAATTAAATGTACTCCGTGATAATCAAATAATAAAAGATATATAAATATATGTACCCAAAAAAAAAGTTATATAAATATACAAAGGCTAGATTTTTACATTTGTATAAGAATGAGAATTCTTATATCAAATCTTAGTTATTAATTTGCTTGTATTTAATAAATTAAAGCTCATTTAATTGGTTCACATATTTAATAAATCAAAATTATTAGATTAAATATAAATAATATCCACCGTTAGATCAAAAACGGTTATATTTATTTCCAAATATAAATTTAATATTTTATATTTATTTTCACTTTTGTATGGTCATGATTTCCCATATTTAATGCTTTCACTTTAAATTTGGGGAATCAGAAAATATAAAGTTATAACCGTTTCCATGTATATTTATCATTATCCGTGTTATAATATTAAATATAAATAATATCCACGGTCAAAATTAAAAATATAATATAAAATAACGGAGATCATATTTCTTATGCAACAGAAAATATAAAAATTTTCGTGTATATTTATCATTATCCGCGTTATAATATTTTTTTTTTTCCTAGTCGATTCCAAGTAACTGAGTGTGGAAAAAATTTATTTTTCCTATTACATAACAAATATAAACCCCTAAAATGGTATATGTAAATATGTAAGTAGCGTTATTCTTCCATCTTATCGAAAAATCTACAAATTTCTACTAGGAGTAAGAAGGTTCCAATTTTGGGATGGCAAGGTTGACTTTGGTAGCTTGAATAAAGTTGCCTCATATGAGATTGTAATTGTGGGAAGGCTGATTCTATTGGGTTGTGTCACGCTGTTACTAGTCATTTTTGACTTGTTGATCATGTTTTATTGTCGTCATATATTGTGTGTATATTGTATTCAAATGAAATTTTTCTGATATTTTCCCCATGTTTTTCCGAATCTTAGTCTCCTATTTTATACAGTAACTTGAATATAACAAAATCAATGATTTGTATCGAAGTGCCACCAAGGCCACTCGGTCAACTGCTTGAATGTAACAAGATTGAATAAGGAAAAGAAGAGGGGTGTAACCGATCCAAATCGTGGTGATTGAATCGAAAAATCGATAACCGAATAAACCGAAAAATCGAAAACCGATTAAAAATCGCAAATTTTAATTGGATTGAATCGTTTTTGGATGGGTTGATGAAAACCGATCCAATCCAAACCGATCCAATATATTAATTCCCCTCTATCTACTCTAAAAATCTAAACCCAAGAAAAAATCTAATCACATCTCATCAACAAAATTTTATATTTGCGGAGCTTCATATCTCGTTGCTAAAAAAAAGTTATATTATAGTTTACTAATGCTTTTGTATTTCAGAAAAAAAAAATTACAAAACCAATATATACAAAAAATGTTATTTGCACAATAATCATGAATTAATTTTTAGGATTTTCAAAAAATCGAAGACCAATCCAATCCAAACCGAAAAAAATTGGATCTGATTTAAAAAAAAAATCAAAACCGAATGGATGATTATATGCTCAAACCGAAAGGATTGGATCAGATGATTTTTGCTTCCAAAATCGATCCAATCCAGACCGCGAACAGCCCTAAAAAAGACAACGAAAGTAAACTAATAAAATTAGGAAGAGAATATTACATAATTAACCGTGATCTTAAATGTTTAAAATTATGAACCCATTTTTGATTTTATATAACCTCGAAACAAATAAAATTCATGTACATATTTTATTTTCTTTCTTGTTGATAATGCAAATATGATAGTAAATTCACTCATGTGTTAATTTTATATGATTATATAACTTGTGTACCCATTTTTTATATATAATCTCGAAACAAATAAAATTTATTTACATGTTTTTTTCTTTTTCTTTCTTCTTGATAATGCAAATATGATAGTAAATTCACTCGTGTTAATTTTATATGATTATATGAAATTATGTATATATTTTTTTTAGGTTTTATATTTCTCATGTCGTATGAAGTTAATATTTTCTTACATGATCCTTCGTGGGTTTTATACACTTTTTTTTTGGGTATAAAACACACTTTTATATATGTCTAAGATATCATTTTATGTCCTACAGCATAAAAAATATTAAACCCATCTCTTTTTTATAAATATTAAATAGATAGAGACCTATTAATATTTGTGAATATCTATTAAAAGAGAAATAAAACATTAATTTTCGTAAGGTAATGTGAAATCCCTTATCCTCAAGTAATGGGAAATGGATCTCTCATGTGTAATTTAACATAATCATGTCATGTGAAAGTATCTTAATTATTAATAATTAAATCAACGATGATGATTGTGTAAATTCATATCCTTATATTTTTTCTCTCCTCCTTTATCACCGTTAATTTACTCATGTATGATTATGATTGTCCCACATAATATAATCATGTTAATTAGAGGATCCACTCTCAATCTCCCACATTAATGTAGTAGTAAATTAACTGACCACTTAAAAAAAAGGATCTTCAACTCTAATATGATCTTAAGCTTAGAACGTGCACGTAACCTAGGACCAATCAGTCTATCTTCTAGTTGCTTCCATGGGATTATTTAATTGTCTTTGAAATCTGTTTCCAAATATTAATGGAAATGGAAACGTTTGCACTCAACATAACAAATATTTAATGTGCACAGAGAATATCTTAATTTGGAGCGTTAGATATGTGGAATTCGGTAGTTTTTTTTTAAATTTAAAAAAATTTGTAATTTGACGGGAAATAAAAAATTCAAAAGTGATCGAAATTTTTTTCAAAATTAAAAAAAAAAAAATGTACCAAACTACCAAAATATTCTCCATGCTCTGATACACCCATTTGCCATCAAACTTTCATATTTCCATTATGAAGTCGGGATCATATGTTCCTATCACTAACTTCAAAGAATGCTTTTATATTTGTAATGTTGTGTGGATATTATTATTCTCTAAAATGCATTCTTACACATGTCAATTGTTGATTTAAGTGTATATGACATAATTGGGTTTACTAAAAAATTTCTCCCAGCAACATAACAAGTAAGCAGGTGATTCTTCTATTTGCACCACCAGGACTTGTAAACTTTTGACAATCCAAAGTTGATTCAGATGCTGAATAGGAGGTATATGTAGAAATGATTTCATTACTATTATGTCCACCTACAAATTGGGTTGTGTCATTGATGATATCATTTCTAACTTACACATACATGCAGTTTTGTGTCTGAATTCGTGGAATGAGGACAACCAAAATAACACTCACAAAAACACAACTACAGCATCTTTTTTTGAGAAAAAAAAGCATCCATAATGTGCACGCCCAATAAAGTTAAATGATTACGATTCGGCTGAATGATACTGCAAGAGGACAAATATTTACAGGCATTCCCTTCATAATGTACTATATTATATGTGGGTTGAACAAATATATTAAGTGATAACTTTTCAAACTTTCTTCCAATTTTTTGCTACAGAAAAATTATTTTGAGTAAATTAAAATTTAAATCTCTATCGTTTCCATTTTTTTCTTATAACTTTTTCTTTCTTTTCAAAACCAATTAAAAAAATATATTTGAAAACAGTTCTTATCGTTAGTTCCTTTATAAATCCACCAATTTAGTTATTATTATTGAAATATTTAAGTGTGATTGAGTCTCATATTGGTTGGTAATGGACTAATTGAGATCAATATAAGTGAGAGGACTCATGAATTAATATCTTAACACTTTGAGTTGAGATATGATGTCAAATCTACTTAACTGGTTTAGTTCAGCCCATTAAAAGTGATCCCCTGACGCAGGCTTCTTTTGATTCGCTTGACAACTATAAGATATTTTACACGAAAAGAAATACATATATATAGAAGAGTACCTATTGATTATTTTTTAAGAAAATAAAATTAAAAAGCACCTATTAAATAAAGGAACATTTATGTTCAATCCAGGTAGATAGTAAATATTCATCGTGTGGGTGATAGTGATAGATATATGCGTTCAGGGATATCTATAAGAGAAATATTGTACGGACATATCGCCAATTAATGTATCAATCACTGTGCATTTAACAATAAACATATAGCTAAGGCATAAGGTGTGTGCATAGTGATAGGCAAAAGAGTAGGGATTGAGGGTATGTACCTGAGAGGCTTGACCCTTTATTTATACGAGGGGTTACCTATAGGTGTAGAAGACTAAATTTGAGAAGGGGGGACTATAAGAACCAAATTAAAATTTGGTGAAAGCTCGTGTATACAAAAAAAATAAAAAAAAATGGTGAAAGTTAAAAGAATCAAAATTACTATTGCTTCAATTTTTATATGCGCTCGCATATCTAAACCACTAGCAATAATAGTAAAGAGAAATTTGAATAATTTGTATGAAGTTATGGATTCAAATCTTAATGGCACTCGTACATTTCTATTTGAATGATTTTAAAGACCTACTCTTACATTAGGTTAACACATTTAAGAGAACTAATTTCTCTCACTAATTACCGACCGAAAGTTCTACTGTCCCCACTCTTGTTTTGTTATTTCCTTGGCAGTGTATTTGCACTTGCTAGTAATTATGCAATTGCGAAAGAAAAAAAGAAAACACTGACTAGTGGGTTGGTTACAATAATAGAAAATATAATAGCTATTTTTAAGGCAAAAGATCACAAAAATTGTTTGTAACAACTGACAGGTGACTTCAAATTATAAAAGTAATACAAGTGCATATTGCATTTGGAAAAGCACATGCAATTCATGAACCAATATACGTCAACTTCTTCTTTTCTTCTTCTCTTTTATCTTTGAGAATAATTTAATAAAACAAAGAAAGTCCCTTTAATCTGACGCTAAACATTAAGCATTGTAAATAAGACGTCGCTGTTTAATTTTGACACAAAATGATGGCTCTATGAGATATAATACGCCTGAAAGTTGAAACTTTTTTTTTTTTTTTTGGATTCTTCACATTCAGTTTATAATTCACTCGTAGCAAAAAGAAGAAAAAGCTTTCCATATATTATTGTTCCTAAAAAACTATAGCAGCAATGTGTAAATTAAGCTTTATCCTCTTTTTGCTACAAGTGAATTAACTAAATTTGTACTATATATTATGCAATTAAATGTTTGTATTGTCTAATTTATTTTCTTAATTAATTAGCTTTCCTATCATTTTTCTTTTTTTCTTTTTTTTTTTTTGGTGAAAATTTTTCTTTATCTTTAACTTTAACATGTCGATCCGTTTGTTGGTGATATTTATTCTTAAGTTATCATATACCGTTAAATATGGTATCATTGTTATTTATTTATCTACTATTTGATGAGTTTAAAGTATAAATTTTATTTAATTTAAAATAAAAATTTAGGAAAATCTACTTCTCTTTTCACTGTAGAAAAAAATTTCTACAAAAACCGATTTTAACTATGTATTATATGTACTATGGGTAGTACATGTGAATGAATCCTTTCATATGGATAAGTGATCATATAATCATATTATTTGATTACAACTATGCATTGACGATGAAATAAGAAAGAGAAAAGGTATAATTTTTAAATAAGTAGTTATGATCAAATAACATAATCACATATTACCAAAAAAAAAAAAAATAACATAACCACATGACTACGTTTTTCACATCATAGATTCCAAATCCGTAGTATACAGTTATAATAGTAAAATTATTATTTTTCTCTCCACCATATCGACCGACAATGTACGAGGAGAGAGAAAAAATAATTTATTATTATAATTATGTATTACCCATAATACATATTTATGATCGCTTGCGGCAAAAAAAACTTTATTTTCAGTAACAATATAAAAAACGCACCCAATAATTTAATGGTAGATGAGGTGAGTATCTAAATAATATAGGGAAGGAAAAAACAAAAAAGAAACCAAGAGGCACATGAGTTAAATTGAGAAGGCAATAAGTCGCCAGTTTGTGTTTTCCGTAGGTTACCTATGGAGAATCTAAATTCTGATCGTTGGGGTGTGATTATCTAAAATTAATATAGAAAAAAAAAAGCATATGAGTTAATTAATTGAACTTAGTCATCTTAGGTCATAAGAAAAATCATGATGAAATTGAAGAAGTGATAGTGTTGGCACTCACAAGTTGAAAAAAGAATTGAAGTGGAATATGAAAATTAAAACCTGGTGTTTCTAAGCTACTATAACCTATATTTATTTCAATCTTTAAGTAAAATGTGTCTGTTTATACTAAAAGAATAACAAAAATATTTGAAAATTAGTTTGATTAACCATTCATTTGAGAGTAAAGATACATGGTAGGAATAGTTTTAGAATACCCTAGCCAGATCAGGCCCAGTGCCGACAAAGAAAGACTTCAAATTCTGATAGTTTGTAGCATAATTGAGATGCAGCCAACCACAGACACTCTCCCTTCTTCACATCATTTAAATGAATAAATTTTTGGTGTATGACATGTATCTAATTAGGTATATTTTTTGGAAAGGATTGTTTATAAAAAATTTTATAAATTACACTAAGTATATTCAGTCATACACTCTTGATTGAAGTATAAGTATAACCGATCATACTTAGTGTAATTTATAAGAGCTTGTAAACAAAAAAATTGTAAATATAACATTCCCCTTCTTCTTTTTTTCAAAAGAATTTTTTTTTCAATATGGCGGGAAAAAATTATAAGTGGTGAAAAAAATTTCAAATATAAAAAAAAAAAATACCGAAATAGATACAATGCACCAAAAATTTGTCACACTCGATTTTTTTATTGATTTGCTCATTTGACCAATACGAGTATGTTGGCTTAGTGGGGAACCCTGTAAAGAAAATATGTGGTGGGATATGGAGAATTACGTACCCCAGCACTCTTAAATTCTTAATTATATGAGGGCAACTGTAATTAGACAATGATGAAGACGAAAGATAGGTTATAGTTTTCAATTAATTACTGTATTCTGGAGAATGATTGGTTCTATTATTGTTGTTGCCAAAGAAGATAATTAAAGAAAATGAAAACTTATCTACCAAAATTTCTGGTAATATATTTGTGGGAAAAGTGTTTATCCTTTTAAATGATATAACTTATATCATTTCACTCTCACAAAAAGATGGGGCACATCTTTATTTTTTTTGCCAACTCTCTCTCCTCCTTTATCCATCTCTTTTAAAATGACATAACTTTATATACTTTTAAATGATACACACTTTACCCTATATTTGTTATGTATATAAAAGAAGATATTATTCTCATAAGTAGAGGTGGCAAAGTGGGCGGCTCTTCCCGCCCGCCAAAAAATGAGCCAGCCCGCCCCGCCCCGCTTTTGAAAGTGGGCTAAAAAACTTAGCCCACCTCGCCCCGTTTGGCGGGTTGGGCGAGTTGGCCCGTCAATCCGAGTCTATTTTACACTGACCCGCCTCTGCCCGCCAAAAAATGGGCCTGTCCCGCCCCTCTTTTGAGATGGGTTAAAAAACTCAACCCGCCCCATCCCGTTTGGCGGGTTGGCCCGCCGAGCCGAGCCCGTTTTGCCGGCTCTACTCATAAGAAGTCTTTAACACATAATAATAATAATGATAAAATTGAAGCAGAAAATATTTTTCTGCCAAAGAAGGAAATGAGAGAAAGACTCGTAAAATGATGGATCTCATTCCTTTTTTTCTCTCAATGGCAAATAAATGTTTTCTCCCCAAAAGGCATAAATCATTTCCCCTGAAGGAGTATTTGATAAGGAGAATTTTTTTAGATACCGAGAAAAGTGAGGATGAATTTTCAAGAACATCATGTTTGGTATCACATTTTAGAAAATTTATTGGGGAAAAAGATTTACTTGAGAATTCATTTTAAGTGTAAATTGTGAATGAAAATTTCATCCAAGAATACCATCCTGGATTGCTCGAAAAATAGAAGAAAAAAAGTAGGTGAAAAGATTGGCAATTAGGAAATTTATCCAATATTTTCGGTATTATTTTTACCTACCAAATAACTTTTTGATAATATTTTTTGAAAATTTACTTAACATCTTCTAAAAGAAAATGTGAAGTTTGAGACCAAATTAAAAAAAAAAATGAAAAAATAAAATAAAATAATGAGAGCTCAGATATGCCACCTTTCGTCCGAAGTATCAGACGCTGGTGATAGAAACCCATCAATCACAGTTGGCACAAATTTCGTCACTGCTCAAACTATCTTGCACCAGCCGGGAATCGAACCAGGGTCTGTACCGTGGCAGGGTACTATTCTACCACTAGACCACTGGTGCTTTGTTGTCGGATTCCACACCATAAAATATATTTTGTATACGTTTCTTGATTATAAACTCATTTTTCCTTGTTATTATTTACAGGAGCCGGTAAACGTGTTGTGCCCTCGCTTATGAAACTTTTTCTCGATGGATATTTTCCCTTCAGAATCACCACGAGGTTAAGAAACTATTTCGATTCTCTATTTTTTTTTTTTAAAGTTAAAAATCACATATAAATTAAAGCAAAAAAAAAAAGAAGAGCTTTAACAAAAAAAATTGAAAGCTGTTCGATAATTATATAAAAAATTTAGCTTAAAAATTACCAAAAAAACACATATTTCAATAAAATTATCTCTCTATATCTCTATAGTTCTTCATTTTTTTAAAAAAAAAACACAATTCAAAAAAAGCAAATAAGAGCTTAAAATTAGCTCCTCCTAAGAGCTTTTACCTTTTAATTTTTTTATATTATAAAAAAAGAATTTTTCATTATAAGAGCTTTTTTTTAAAACCTGTTTGGCTTATCTTATGCTTATAAGCTATGTTGCACCAACACCGACACGAGACACGAGATACGACACTCTGACACGTTAATTCTAAAAAATGTTAAATTTGGACACGTTATGACATGTTTTGATGTTAATTTGTGTAGTATATATTTTATTTAGTATTCAATAATTTAACAAAAAAATAAAGCTAAACTTATAATATCCATCAATTTTGCAAACAAACATAATATATCGCAAATGTTTATATTAAACTCAATAAAATCGTCATCGTAATCTAACGAATCTAATAGTTAAAACTTTGATTTTTAATAGTTAAAACTTAAATGCAACGCAACGTAACCTTTGAACTTTTTTTGAGTCTTTACAACGAATATGGGAGTGTCAGGAAGTGTCGGTGCTTCGTAGCTTATAAGTAGCTTCTAACTAAAAAAAATATAGGATACAAACAAGCACTAAGTAATATCTTTTCCACATTTATTTTAGTTTTTTACATTTTAGTTAAATTGAATTTTTTATTTAAAATATAAATTAAATAAAAGAGTAAAGTATATTTTAGGTCCTCAACAAAAATCACGGGATCCATTTTAATCCCTTAGAAAAAAATTGATTTGCAATCCTTCTAAAATTTAAAAAAGACCCACTTTAGTCCCTCAAAAGGACTAACATGGTTCTACTTTGAATTTCAAAGGGATCACAAGTCGATTTTTTTCTAAGGGATTAAATTGAACCCTGTGATATTTGTTGAGGACCCAAAATGTACTTTACTCTATAAAAAGTTCACCCATTTTCTTTTCCTATAATTTTCATTGTCTATCTCTTTCTCTCACTTAAAATAATACAATTATATATCCTTTAAAAGGACAAAAACTAAACCTTTAATTATAGAAAAAGGAGATTTAAATGAAAAAGAGAGCACTTCATTTGCATAGGCATGCAGAAGCTTAAAACTAGTGCCCATACTTTCCTAAACTTTTCCATAATATATAATTTCTGTTATGGGCCAGACTGAGGCCCATTACGCACCTCGGCCCAATACCTACATTGCACCTCGGCCAGCCACCAAACCCTAGAGCCGGGCTATAAAAGGCAGGTAAGGCAGAGCAGTAAGGTACACATTTTTCTAATCCCAAACACCATAGATCACACACACACCTCGAAGGCATACGCCTAGGTCAGTGTCAGTGATCCTTGTTCCTCCCAGATACCTAATCTATAGGCATCTAGAGAGAAACACTCGTATCCGAGATTAATCATCCAACCTACGTTGGACACATCTGCCAACAGGCAGAACATTGGCGCCGTCTGTGACGATTGGCGTAGCAACATAATTGCATACCTTGATGGGGGTACAGTGCCCGAAGAAAAAGCTGCGGCCAGAAAACTCATCCGGGATGCCGCATCATATACCTTGTTTGAGGGGCAGTTGTATAAAAAAGGGATCTCAACTCCCCTACTCAAATGTGTCAACTCAGATAGAGCACAGTACGTGTTGTCCGAAATACATGAAGGGGTTAACGGCCAGCATGTCGGTGGGAAAGCCTTGGCTCGGAAGGCACTTCGTGCCGGATACTTTTGGCCATCCATGGCAAAGGATGCAAAGGATCACGTACAACGATGTAACGAATGCCAGAGACACGGTAAAAACCTCTTGGCCCCACCTGAGGAGCTGAACTTTATTACGGCTCCATGGCCGTTCTACAAGTGGGGAATGGACATTCTGGGGCCGTTTACGGCAGCAGAGGGTCAGCTTAAGTGGCTGATAGTAGCCATTGATTACTTCACCAAGTGGATCGAGGCAGAGCCAATTGCTTCTATCACCTCGGCCCGTATACAGCGTTTTTTAGAAAGAAATGTAATATGCCGTTTTGGTATCCCGGCGGAAATTGTAACGGATAACGGTACCCAGTTCACTAGCAAAGGGTTTCAACACCTCATGACCGGATTCCACATCCGGCACAGATTTGCCTCGGTGGAACACCCTCAGACTAATGGGCAGGCTGAAGCAGCTAACAAGGTTATAGTTGAAGGCTTACGCCGACGTATGGAGCAATCCGCTAAAGGTAAGTGGGTAGAAGAGCTCTACTACGTGCTTTGGGGGTACAGAACCACGGTTCAAACCTCGGTGGGCGAATCTCCCTTCAAACTCACATATGGATGTGAGGCCATGATCCCAGTGGAGTTAGGGGAACCATCTTGGAGAAAAGTCCAAACTCTTACACAAACAGAGAAGGATAATAATGACAAAGTGGCGGTTGAGCTTGACCTAATAGAAGAAATCCGAACTATGGCGCACTGCAGAAACTACGCGGCCAAACAACTGGTGGCTAACCGGTTCAATAAAAAGGTGCGACCTCGGTCATTTGAAGTTGATGATTTAGTCCTGCGAAGGGCGGATATAGGGGGGCGAAACGCGTCACAAGGAAAATTAGCCCCTAGATGGGAAGGTCCGTTCAGAGTCAAAAACAAATTGTCCAAAGGAGCTTACGTGCTAGAAACTCTGAAAGGAAAGCAGGTGGCGAGGACGTGGAATGCAGATAAGTTGAAAAAATATTACAGTTGAATCAAATGTCTAAATGATGTTTCTTTTATAACTTTGTAATTCAATGAATTCCGTATTTCTATTATTAATAAGTTGTACCCAACTTTGATGATTTATGCAATAAATGCACGTTCCGACGTCTGGAAACCGGCGTTGCAAGAAATTGAACCCGCCGTTGCCAAACAAAAGCTCGGTTGAGTGTTCATTTCTAAACTAGAATCCGAGCTTCAGAATCCCATGTCAAATGGGAAGTTCTAGATTGAAATCCGAAGTTATGGGAACCTAGCCGGCCAAATAGGCCAGAGCCAAGCGTTCTCAACCGGGTTACCAAATCGAACCCGCCAACTTGGTTGAGAGTTCGAATATAAATTGAATCCGCGATAGATGAACCCATTGGAAGTTCAAAATACGCGAAGAAAAAAAAGCAAGAAAGCCCGGGTGTTTGAACCCGCCTTGCCCAAAGGGCACGGTTGAGAGTGCTAACCTTGGCCCATATATCAAAAGTGGGAAATTATGCTGGGGAAACGCCCTCGCACGATATCTCGGCTAAATTCCAAATCCGGCAACAAAACTCGAAATATACGAGACGGATATTGCAATAAAAACAGATAAATTACACAATTAATTCTAGTTCTGAATTAATATCCAATTAAATCAAAAAGTGTTTTTTACAAAAAGAGGCCGAGATGACAACGGCCAGTTACAAATTACGGGGTACTCCCCCTCAAGTTGGGCTGTGAGCCGGACTCCGGTTGCCGACCTTCCTCCTCCAAGACAGGAGCATCACTTTCCCCCTCTGCTGCGATTGGCTCCTCGGCTGCCGAATGGAAAGTTCCGCCACTAACATAGCCATAACAATCTAGCTGGTCCAAGTTAAGAGAGGCTTCAGGGTTAAAAAATTTAACTTGGTTCACCGCATTGTGGAAAGCGGAACTAACAGCATTTTCAAGCACAGTCTGGCTTTGGTTATAGTCAGCCTGCAACTCCTCCTGCTGCGCCTTCAGCTGTTTCAGTTGAGAGGCCATCTCCTCATGTGCGGCCTCCGCCTTGGACAGCATGGATAGCTTGGCTTTGACATACCTTACTATGGCGTCCTTGCCACCCTCCACTCCGCAACAATCCGAGATGGCATTAAGGTCGGCTTGCGAGTTATGCACTGACAGACTGAGCTTGGCCACATCAGACTTCAGACCTTGATTTTCCTCCTTTAGCTTGGCAAGCTGAATCTGCATGTTGTCCTTCTCGGATAGAATTTCCGAGTGCTTCTCGAGCAGGAGAGAATACGGTTTCATCAAGGAAGCCGCCTTAAAAAGGTATTGCTCAGCTTTCTGCAGCTCCTCCGCTTCGGCCTTGGAAGGAGCAGGAGAACCATAGAAGGAAGGTGGAGCACGAGTCACGCCACGTAGCTCGGCCGTGACCCCCATCTCCCATAATGAGCCCCTCCTTAAACCAGCAGGCAGGGGAGAGGGTGGGGCGCTACCCCGCACAACAGCTACCACGGCCCGGGTGGTGCCTCCAGTAGTGAGGGGGGTCTCCTCTGGCTCCCCATCCAACCAATTTTCCCCATCATTGGTCAGATCCAAGATGGAAGTGCCATGATGGGGCTCAGGGTTGGATGAACCCGCACCCAGGAAAGGAGCAGCAACCTTAGTTTTCTTTGGGGGGGGGGGGACGGGCTACACCCTTGCCCCGTAGTACCCGGCAGTAGTCAGGCACGTCATCCGAGCTAGGGTTCATGGTTAAACCTGGCAGACAAAAGAAACAAGGTTATCAGCATAATCAAGGACATATCAGATTCCAAAGCAGGATAAAAACGACGAGTAAATGAAATGTTGAAAAGCATACTGGGCTGATCGCTTGCAACAGAGGACTTAGCGACCAAAGACGCAGCACTCATATGACCCTGGGTATGCACATGGGTTAGCAAGGTCCTGACATTGAGCTTCTCCTCGGTTGATAAGGGCAGCTTGTAATCAGCCGACTTGCGAAGGTAATGTTGACGGGACCAATATAATGGGAATTTCCCCTCATCTTTTTCCCCAACAAACCACGGCTTCTCATCGGCCTCGGCCACGACCTTGAAGTACGCGCCTTTGAAGTTTTTGAAGGAGTCACTATATACAGAAAATAACCTCCTAGACGGCTTACTGATACGACCCCGGATACTGGCCCAACCCTTCAACTTGGGAGGTTCAGAACCGGAGCGTGGGGTATAAATGTTAAAAAAATACATAAACAGGGCAACGGAACAGTTAATGGACAGGGATGTACAAAGTTGCTCGAAGGCAACAATATACGCCCATCCATTAGGGTGAATTTGAGTGGGAGCTAAAAGGAAGTGGTTTAAAAGACATATAATAAAGGGGGAGAAAGGAAAGCGAATACCGATCTTGGTGATCAAGTCTCGGTAAAAGAAGAAAAAGGGAGGCTCTTGTGGATTCCGACCTGAGCACACTGGCTCATCCTCCGCTGGACAGAAGGTATTAAAACCTATCGGGTTACCAATGGGTAACCCAGATATTTCCTCTGTGGTGAGGGAGGACCTAAAGCTAAGGACTTCCTGGGTCACCCAGGGAAATTGCCGGCGCAGACTAACATCTACCGGGGCAGAACCCTCTTCAACGACCGCAACCTCGGCTTCCAGCTCATGGTTAGATGAGGTAGTCTCCATGTTGAGTTCTGCAGAAGGGGACTCCATAAGAACCTAGAACAGCAAAATGGGTGGATTAAAAATAGCAAAAGAAGCAAAGTACACGCACCTGAGCTAAAAAAACTACGGTGTGAGGAGCTCGAAGAACTATCGGAAGAGGTCATCGGAGCTGGACTTTTAAGTCCGACATAGTGAAAACAATTGCCTAGGACAAGATTTGCCATGAAGTCGTTACCATTCCCAATAAATTGCGCGCTAAGGTGAACGCAATTGAAGCAGGGATTTGGATTCGGGGAAAGGGAGGTCGACGGTTGGGGCTGAACAGAGGACGGATTCAAGGAAACTTGGTCTTGAGGA